>NEWO01000021.1:2599324-2633276 GCA_003013225.1 Phalaenopsis aphrodite | reverse complement strand
AAATAGTGATATTTAAGATGTGATACAAAAAATAATTGGATTGTATAAATGTAAAAATTAAAGTACAGGTGTTAGATGTATAAATACATAATAATTAGGTGGTATATATGTAAATTCCCGTAAAAACTATTAACATCATGCACCCAACAAGCTATGCTTTTCCCCTATCAATATTTACGAAACCGTTAGCCGTGGAAAACTAGACCCCTTTGTCATGGAAAAATTATTTCATATGGACACCGCATGTAGTCGATCACTATAAAGATGTATTTTGATGAGTCCAGTTTTTAGATTTTTTTTTTTTAAAAAAAATTGATCGACGGTGTAGATCAGACACTATATGCATCTCTGCATGCGGTGTCTGTGTAGAATGATTTTTTTCGATGGGCTTAAATATGAGTCCTCATGCAAAGCTTTTATCATTCTAATCATTTTCTAATATTTAATTAGTTTATGGAATTTATTGTCTTATTATTTAAATGCTATCTAAAATAAACTCAAACTTTCCAAAATCTTAGAAGTTGAACTCTTTTGAACTTTTAGAAAATAAGCCAAGGGGCATTTACATACATACCATGAAGTTCTTAATATTTACATATTTAGCACAATGACTTTGCTTTTTACATGTGCGCTACCAAAATATTTAAGTCACATAAAAATATCATCATTTCAACTTTTAAAAGGGTAAATACACCTAATATGTCATCAATAAAATTTATCAATTGATTTTTTAGTAAGAATTATTCAAACTTAAATTAAAGATCATAAAAAATTTTGATTTATGCGAACTTATAGTCAAACTGAGTGGCTCAACGAGACGGTCCTAATGACATTAAAAGTGGTCTAATTCGAGTCAAATTAAGCCTACATAAAGTCGTCAAACCACTTTTCAAAGCTTTGGGTGTACAAGTGAAAGTTAGAATGGATTTCAAATTTGACAAGTTTATAGTTGAATCGAGTGTATCGACAAGACGAGTCCAACAAGTCCAAGATCACTCAATGCTAGCATTGTTATGACACAAAATATCCACAAAACATCATCTGATTAGAGGAATCTCGTTGGGTTGTCCGAAAGAGTGCTTGAGATTCATTCCTTATTCGCAGGGATGTCACTCTCACTCTTTATAAATAGAGTCATAATCTCTTTATAAAAGAAGACATAGGCCTTTAACCAAAAAGAACTGATTATGGAGTTGGTTCACAATGGAGTTGAATTCAAGTATCATTCAAGACTTAAGACCCGATAAACACTTAACACTCCAACAATCGCTAACCGGCCACAGTTGATCACCATCAACTGCCCTTGGTCATTTCAATAGAACCCCTTGCGAAGCAACGACATACATTGCAAGGTAGAAAAGCACCGTGCAAAGTAATGACCAACGTTGCGGAGCCATGAGTCATCCAACGGAGTAGCGCATCGTCCTAAACACTGTGTAATGGTGCACCTCAAAGATACTGCACTAAATCCCTAGCAACTACTCCCACTGCAACCAAGTCCGACCGTTATTCAATAAATCATTCTACGTACAACTATTTGTACTGCCTTTTGTTCTGACTAGAAATTGAGCCTTCTTAGAGTCCATCCTATTTTAAGTCCCTTTTCTACGTCACCCTCGCTTAGAAAAGAAAGGGAAGAATGATAAGGCTGAAAAATGAACAAAAAGTAAGAAGAAACAAAAAAGACAGTTACAAATATATTTATGTAGAAAGTCCTCATAACATAAATTGGAGAAGAGCAGTCCAAAATAAATCAGACCATACTCAACCCGATAAAGCATATGAGAAATATCATAGTGAAAGACCCTTGTAACTAAACTAGAATTCAAAATAAAATTTATTTTATTTTGGGTTCAAGAAACCTCCAACGACAACGCATTCTCATGGTCAATTACATCTTTGGAAAAAAAACTCAGGGAGACTAGCAATAAAGTTAAAAGGTGAAACTTTTGCCCACAAATAATGTGGGAGTGAAGAGGTGAAAATTTTTCCCAATCCTTCTAGGATTCATATTCCGGAGAGTGTGCTAATTTTTTCATGCACCGGGTTCTAGGAGGCTAAGTAGTTTGTGAGTTTTTCCATATATGTGTAAATTTTTTATCGTTTCATATTTTTGTTATCCATTTGACGTAAACTTATTTATTTCAAATGACTAAAAGAATTAAGCTTTAAACAGGTTCAACCTTTTTCTGAGAGATTGGAATTTCAAATTCATCAATATTGAATTCCTTCGAGGCAAGTAAAAGTGTAGATACAATTTTAAAGCTGAGGAAGCTGCAACTTTAGAATCCAGCTAATAGAGTGCATGAGAGAGCTATCTATGATAGTGACTTCCTTTTCACTGTAGTGTCAAAATATGGAGAACACCAGAGAGGAGTTGGTGGAGGCGCAAGCCAATCTCAGCTAGAGCACCAAGAGTCTGAAGGCTGTGAGATCAAAAGTGTCTGCTCTCAAAGAAGAGGTCCATGAACTGAGATCTGTGAAGGAGGTTAACATTGGTGGAGTTGAGATGACAGCTGTGTAGAACTTTAAAAGCTTGATTGAGTTCAATAGCATCATTCAAGATCACATTCAGGAAGCATGTGATCATCTGTATGACGTCGATCTGAAGGAGCTACAGAAGGAGGGCGTCGAGGGAGGATTCATGGGTCTTCCTGAAGAGGGCTTGAGTAGACATTGTTGGACTGGTGTTGTCGTATAGAGATTAACCCTCAGTTAGGCTTCATAAGACCATCTTTTTAGATTTTTAAGGTGAGGGCATTGAGAGTTGATAGATCATCAACAAAACTTTTCATTTGACATGAATCGCAAGACAATCGGTACAAATATTAAAACATTTTTAAAGCAATAAACGTTCAAGCCTTAATAAAAAATTCCAGAGCTCTATCTTCAACAAACTCACAGTCAAATTGACTATCTCATTGAGACGAACAAGTGACTCAAAAATTAGTTCAATCTGAGTCAAATCAAGCATGGATCAAACCATTTAACAATTTTTAAAAGCTTTTGGTGCATAATTGGAAGGTCAAACTGATTTTAAATTTGATAATCTTGTAGTTAAATTGAGCGTATTGATGAGACAAATTCAACAAGGCCAATATCACTCAATTTTGACATTATTAAACCACTCAATATCCAAAACATGCAGTCTAACTGAGGGAATCTCTCTGAACAATCCGATGGAGTGATCCAAACTCTTACATTATTTGCAGGAGGCCTCTCCAAAACTCTAAAAATAGAGTCCTACCATCTCGAGCTTGGACGAGGATCCAGAGGATGAGTTGAATTCCATCAATCTTTTATGCATCGAAGATTCGACGAATGATTCCCGCTCTTTCAACAACCCTCGACCACTATCTGTCGCCTCTTTTCATTACAACAAAGCCTCGAGCAGAGTCAAAATGTATTGTGAAGCACTAAAGTACTACACAGAGTAACCACAAACATCTTAAAATAATGAACATCCTATAAACCAATGCATCGTTCTAAGCACGATGCTGTGACAAACCTCGAAGATGGTATACCGAGCCTTGACCACTACTCCCAACTACAACAGTTGCTCAATGGTTTCTTTAGCATACAAATATTATACTTTAAGGAACTGTGTAACACTTTTTCCACCTGTGGAACAAAGGCCTAGACGTGAAATCTCTAATTCATATAGTGGATCATTTAAGTTAGGCTAGACAATGTTTTTTTTTCCTTTTCCGGTTTTTCAAGTAAAAACTTATGATATCTCTAACTGTTACTTTTATTATCTGTGTGTGTGCTCGACTTTCGTGCAATCCTAAGACACTAAATAATCACTCTATCACTACAAATCATCTGACGCACATCACATAAAAACTCACAATTTTAACTTTTAAAAATGAAACACAATTTATGTATTAGATTTATAAATATATAGGAATTGAGTGGTATGTATGTTTGTAAATCTTTCAAAAAAAAAAAAAAAACTTATAATAATCTCTAACTCGCATCTTGTTTTTATTAGAATTATAAATTTGGGAATTCCATTGATGTATAGCTGCCAGCTTGCATGTTGAATTTCATGGTGCATGCCAAGCATAAAAACGACAATAAAGCATTTATGAAGAAGAAAGAACAAAATCAATTGGGGCAAAATATCTCCCTACACCTACATGACACCAATGAACACATGCAATCATTAAAACCTTACAAAAGGGAATGAAACTGAAAGTGAGAGAATATCTATCTATCTATCTATATCTATGGGCCAGTTTATTGAATAATTACTGATAAGTTAATTAAAAATAATCTGTTAATAAGCTAAGTACGATGACTATTAGAAATTTTATTTTTTTGAAAAAGCAAGACCGTTGTAAAAAAACTGTCATCTCATAGATGTGGTGTGAAAATGCTGCTTTCAGTTTTTTCAGAACGCCAAAACGCATAAGCGCAACTTACCCAAACGCCAAAACGCCAATATATACAGTCATCTCATAGGTGGCTATTAGAAATTTTATTTTCAAAACGCCAAAACGCAACTTACCCAAACGGTTCAGCTGCGTTTTCAAAACGCCACCGCACCAAATAAGCTGTCTCAAACGGACCCTATATATATATATATAATTCTTTATGGTATATATGTAAATATGAATATTTAAGTGTTAGATCTACAATAACATAGAAATTTTGTGGTTTAAACGTAAATATCCTAAATAGTATTGATTTTGTGCCTTTAAAGCCAGACATATTTGCCTGCTACTGTTCACTAATTTATCTCATTTGATATATAATATTAATTTAGTCCATAATTACCCTGCAACATTTATTTTTTTTTCAATTCGGATTTTTTCATTTTTTTTTTCTTAAAAATAATTACCAAATAAATATATTTGAATTAACAAACAAAGGGCTCATGACACAGCTTGGATTACTAGTCATGATTTTGCATTTAATTAGATCATAATGTTTAAGCAGGGCCACACACTGTAGAAAGATTTGCGTATGTAAGACGTACGTGGCGCTGCGTACGTCAGACAGATATAGGGAGAGTATTGAAGATTATATTCGTGTTATACCTCTTGTAATTTCTCTGTAATATAATTGTAATATAATTTACTTTACAAATATATTAAAACAGGAGATTGAAAACAAATATGTTATTGAAATATTACAGAACTATCCTCCATGTAACCTAACGCAAATATTGCACTCTGCACCTAATCCATTTGTCTCTTTTAAACTTGATCTTCTGTCTTAAAGCTCATAAACCCTATGAGGTTTAAGACGTCAAGAAATGGTTTTCTAACAGAATGTGCAAGTGGGGAAGTGAGGCGTGGCGCTGCTCTTGTCCGTTTTACCAGCTTTTTCCGATGCGAAAGAGTGTGAAAGCATCGTGTTTTTCCATGCTTCCCGTTTGAAGATGGCCGATTGTAGGATGGTTTTCTCACATTCTACCTCGCCTGCTACATTCTAAGTTCAGCTCTCTTTCTCACTTTCCTCCAGTGATTGTGGTAATGGAAGAAAGGAAGAAAGGGTTTTCTGCTCTGCTAGTCCTGGTGCTGCTGCTTACTGGGTGTAGCTCGGTTTCAGCTGCTTCTCCAGCAAGTGAGTTCGTTTCTGTTTTCTTCTTTCTACTGTTGTTTCTTCTCTCATTTCCTTGTTAATCTCGCTTTTCGTAGCAGAGTTGGTGAGTGGATTTATCTCCAATGCATTTTCGGCGATCTTCAAACTCCTATGGTCGATGACTTCTACGCCAAAAACTGGTATAGGTTTTCTTATGGTTCTTTGCTGTTTTGGGGGTTTTGATTTGATTAGTGTTTTATAGTGCTATCCGGCCGCCCAATGATGAAATTTGAGAGTGGGTATACGGTAGAGACTGTATTCGATGGTAGCAAGCTTGGAATCGAGCCATTCTCGGTGGAGGTACTCCCGGGCGGTGAACTCTTGGTTTTGGATTCTATGAATAGCAACATTTACCGGATTTCTCTTCCACTGTCCAGATGTGAGTTGGCCGTTTTTTTATTTTTTTTTTGTTTCTTCTTGTGGTTTTCTTTTTTTAATATGCGAAGATCGTGTAGGATTTGGTCCATTTTGTTAAATTTTGCGTTTGTTTCTACATTTTTTTCTTGTTTTTTTTTCCTGCTGTGGCTTAAGTTCGTTGAGGGATTTTGATTCTGTGAGGAATTTTTCGCTGCTATTTTTAGTGACATGAATTATCTTTCATCACTAGCATGTGGGAGGGAGACTCTTCAAAAAGAAGAAAAAAATTTGCAGTGTTCTTAGGGGTGTTAAAAATGTCATTCTAGTGCAAAATGCTGGCAGAATTTTTACCAGACTTGACAATATGGGAATTAGATTACAACCAGTATATATATATATATATATATCCTTCTTCTCTTGGGGGATTTGACATTTTATGACGTTCTCTGCAGCAGCAATCAATTCTACTGGAACAATAGGCTTTGAAGGAGATGTAAATGAATTATTATTTTTATTTTGGAGCTTTGGTTTCAATATAAATGAGAGGTAATTGGATTTATCTAGATGATGTTTGATTTGGTGTATTTTGAGTGTTATGTAAATGCATTAGTTTTGAAATTTCCAGTGTTTGATTAGAAGAAAATTGAATGGAATATAATATTTTGATGAATTTAGAATCCTTCAGTAAATTTATTGGTGTATTCTATGCTTGCCTGATTTTGGAAAATTCGCAATACACAACATCACGCCACGCTCCACGCGCTTGTAGTTCTCTGCATGCCCGGCACCTTCGATGATCGTCCTCATTCATTACCGCTCACCACCTTGTTGCATGTGCAACTAGCAGCCAGCAACCTCAATTCTCATTCAACAGCTGGCGATCTCTACTCTTTTCTTACCGACACATGCGACCTCCATACACCATGGTTTCATATCACCTTCAACTAGCTAAACTTCCCAAAATCACAACCTAGTCAATGACACCCTTGAACCCGCAATAGCTGATGAAACCCTTTTCATTTTGCAATTTTTGTTCGTTTTCACTAATGAACCTACATATCGTTGTTAAGTTTCTAGTGTCATGCCCAAAAATACATCAATATAAAAAATTTTAAAATAAATTGATTCACATTGTACTAATTCAAGCTCTGAAAGCTAACTCTTGAATTTATTTTGCAACCAGTCAAATGCCAAAAACTATTTCAAAAATATTGAGTTTATTGTACATTATACTTAGAATATACCTGAATTCTAAATACTTATTATCAAATAGCCTCCAAGGAAATATGGATAAATATGTTTTTCTTTTGATAATACCTTCTTAATCATATTGAACAGCAGGAAGAAAAATATGAGTTTATTGTTGTCACACTTCGTGTCATAAAAAAAAAACATTGTTAGTGAATAGTTTGTATTCAGTTCTTTAATAAGCTTATATTTGATTTGTTCGTTAAGTAAGTGAGCCAAATACATTTAAATCTTTATTCTATTTTGTTTAGCTTGTTATTCAATTGAAATATACACATGCATGTTAGGAGTTTTCGGAGATATCTCAGTTTCATGATCTATATTGGGGCATTTTGATTTTGTGAATTGGTGACGTTAGTTTCCTAAATGTAAGTCTAGCTTCATAACAAAGGACACAAATTAAGTGTAAAATTATTATGTGGATGATATCTTCTTGTACAACCTTTCTCAGTTGCATGTCATATCACTATAGCATTTAGAACGAGTACAAAACTACTTTGTGATTGCAAGGACGCAATAGATGGTGCACTTTGGTATTAATGGATCCATTTTAGTGTGCATTAATATTTGTATTTTAGTCTTGCGATGCATGCTTTGGCATTTGGAAGATGTTTCAGTAGAAAAAAGGCTCTGGCATTGGTTAAAGAATTAAGAAATGTGTTGGTGTCGAGAAAGAAAGCTTGAAACAAATAACATCAAAAAGTGGAAGAGAAAATATTATTTGAGGTTGTGAGGCGCTGCCTTGACAAAAAAGAGTACAAATGAGTGGAAGCATGAGCGTTAAAAATTTAGGAACAATTTCATTGATGTCATGGATTTTACCCATTTGAGAAACATTTAAATGGATAGTTTTTTTATATGTATGAAATCTTAGTTTATTATTTCAATTGTTTTATTTTCTCTATTATTTAGTTTGAGAGATTATAGGGTTCTCATTCATGGTGGGATTGATTGTATTTGGGTTTGGTGAAAATTGTTTTCTTTTACCTATTTAATTTGTACACTGGTGTTACTTTTCTATTATAGATCATATCATTTATTTGTTCCCATGGACATAGGCTATTATTTTAATCAAAACACATAACTTTTATTGTCCTCTTGTGGTTCTTAATCTCTTTGTTATTACTTCATATGCTAATTGTATTCACTTTTGGTAGATACTTCCACATAGAAATTAAACATTATTCAAGGTATTTTACCTTGAAGCTGTTATTTTTTAAATATTTTAATAGTTGCCTTGGTATCCTTTCAGAATTTTCTTACTTTATTTTTTCCTTATTCTCTTGTGACTCTTGGATCTCCTTACTATGCCTTGGTTTTGTCACCTTATCTTGGGTTTTGGGCTTGAAATTATGATAAAGAAAAATGTGATGTGGATTGAGAGAGATGGGGAAAGAATTTGGCTAACTAGGTTGCTAAAAGGAAGGAATAGAAGTTAAGGGATGATGAGGAGATATAAGATGCTCTCTCTCGTTCCTATTACTTTGCTTGCTTACCATGCGCTTGGATCAATTTTATGGTCACCTCATATGAGGAGGTATTTAAGTGGCTACTCCCTTAATGGTATGAACCCATATTTTGATGTAATTTTTTTCTTTGCTTGTTATAAGCTTATATGAGCTCATAGCATCTTGTAGCAAACCTTTGTGGATTTTGTTAGCGTATTTGTAGTGAACCATCACTAATCCACTTTTTAGCTTGGCCACTTAATTAGCTTGACCTTATGTGGGAGGAGACTTCCATATTATTTGGTGCAATTTTTGGAAATCTATTCTTTTGCATTTGAATTCTTTCTCCTCTTTAGCCCACTTGCAACAAAAGGGACTTTTGGCGAAGTACCAATTAAACTAATATGCTTTGTCAAATTAATTGGATTTACCAAGTTAAATTAAAAGAAATATTTAGTCTGGTTCATTATAATTGACAATGTCATTTATTTAACCTTGAAAGAAGTTATCTTGTTGTAATGGTATCTAATAATGGTTGGCTATATGCTATCTATGTAATAGCTGAAAAAAATAAAAATAATAAAATTAATTAACGTAAATAAAAGAAGAAATTTCGAATCGATGAAAAAGGTTCGATTAATAGTCACGATCTTTCTTTTTAAAATTTCAGTATTTCTTTCGAACAACAAAGAAGATATTGGGAGGAGCGCGAGAAATGCAGAGGAGGTGATGGAGAAGAAGAAGAAGAAAAGAATAAGAAGAAGGAAGAGGAAGACTTTTTTGCAAGTGACTAAGCTGAGGGAGGAGACTTCATCGAGCAGGCGAAGGCGATGAAGGAGCTTCGGCAATTTCCAAGCGGGAGAAACTGCGAGTTGTGCATAGGAAAAAGTGTTGACGTGAATAGGAGCCGAAGCCAAAGGCTTACATGCATCACATCTAGGTGTAATAGAAGGAGACGGAAGAATGTTTGGCGGGCAAGAGAATTGTTCCGAGAGATTTTGGCTTAAGAGGAAGGAAAAAGAAACCTGTTGAATGCTCTGCGTGCAAGGGAAGCCCGTGACCTAGTTGAGGGAGAAGAAGAGGAAACAAAAGTGGAGAAGAAGCTTAGTACAACCTTGTTTGAAGGAGAAGAGTGACGAGGAGAGTCCCGTGTGCGGCTTTGTGTGCGTAAGAAGAATTTGAGCCTACGTGCTTGAAAGGTAAGGACCGAACCCAACATATGTAATAGAAGGTTAGGGTTTGTTTGTGTAGATTTATTTTATATATATTAAACGTGAAATTTTGATTAAGTATTAATGTAATTTACCTTTGATAATTAAACACGGAGTAGAAATGGAAGTAATAGTGGACTAGAAATCAATGAGTTTGGACGACAGTGATGGAGGACCCTAAAGCATCATTGGGTAAACAAATAAGATTTGAGGTGAGTAATTTTGTTTATAAATTATTGTAGTATTTCTTATTTCTAAATGTATTTTGATTTCAATTTCTTACACTTTATGTTATATATCATTGAGGCTTAGATTTGAATTAACTATTCAAATTGTTCTTTATAAAGCATGCATGTTGACAATTATGTATAAACCATTGCATTATTGTTTTCCGACGAAGAGGCTATATGTCTACATGATATGTACATTCTAGTATAGGAGTATATATCAGTTTATTTTGTGACTTATAGATTTAGTAATATTGCATTTATTCATTAGTTAATAGAAGTAAAGTTTTTCATAAGAAAAAAACATATGATATGAAGAATGAAATAGTGTGTATATATGAATGCTTGTGTATGCATGCAAAAGGGAGGTGTTCACCCCCTTATGGTATAGACATGTGATACTAATGTATCTGCGTGTTTAGATAGTTTTCTTATCATCTCAAATAATAGGGAAACATAGATCACAAACCAATGACGGGAGTGTATCAGTCAGGGATGAGTTGCCATCTTACTACTTTAGACAATTATGAAATTAGATCACTGACCGATATGCTGACTAGATAATATCGACTAGGTGTGAGTAGATACATTTACACCTCATACAATAATAAATATATTCTACTAATCACTTTGTCGACAGGAGAATATCAGTCAGATGTGTCCTAGGTTATGTTTTGACGATGCTTCTATGACGGATGTGAAAGTTAAGAATATGAAATATGTTAAAGGTTAAGAGATTACTCTTTGAAAAGTAATGGAAACAAGAATGCATGTAGAAATTCTAGATTTCTTCAATGTGCAAAAATTAAGTATGGATGCTATAAATTATTATAGGATTTTCTAGAATATATTAGTAGAGAGCAGAATACATATTGATTTGTTTTCCTTGGGTTTCTGTAGTATTGAAGTGTGATTGCCTCTGAGTTATCTTAGATAACTCATTATGTTGTTTTCATTTTTTTTTTAGATTTAAGCTTTTGAATAAGATGAATACTAGAAGAGATTTTTTGTACATAAGGCGACATCAACAGCCTGAAATGTAAAATTTTTATTTGTTAATTAAATTGCTTTATTTTAATGGCTCTTTCAATTAATATGTGGATATTAAACTGTTATTGATATAAATATAATAGTAGAAAACTTAATTTTACCCCCCAAACGTCTATTTCCGTCTTTATTCCATGCTCCAGGCCGGTTCTCGACAATCTAACCTTCTAGGAATGATTTGACGATAAATTTTCTGTTTTTTTTTTTTTTTACTACATATAACCAAGTGTATGGGTATGCTGATGGCATGTTTTAGTTCTGCTATTTTTATCGCAAAAAACACAATCACTAATTATATAGAGAATTTCCAAGTAATGGCATTCATACTGGCTATAACAAATATTATCTTGAACATACTAGAAAGTTTACAATTATAGAATTTTGATAATTGGTTCTCTATGACAAAATTTTATAATGGTAAGGTGTTTTACTATCTTTGTGTGCAAAACATTATTTTTCTTGGGTTTTGTAGATCACTGGAAATCTCCTTCACTTATGTCATTTTATATGCTTTAAATCCTATTAAAACTCTTGATTTCCACTAATGATGTTTTCACAGATAGCAGACCAAAACTTATTGCTGGTTCAGCAGAAGGTTATACTGGTCACATTGATGGTAGGCCACGAGAAGCAAGGATGAACCATCCGAAGGGACTAACAGTGGACAATAGAGGAAATATTTATATTGCAGACTCATTGAATATGGCAATTAGAAAAGTTAGTGACATTGGTATGCTAATAGAATCCATATTGCAGTTATTTCTTGCCGGTTTTTGTTTCTCTCGTTCTCCTGCAACTTTTAATTTGCTTCATTCCTTACACTTGAAGAATCATGTTTCCAGGATTTTATAAATGTCACAATTTACAGGTCTGATGCTGGACATGGTATGAGCTAGAATCAAATTACAAATATTTATGTTTTTGATATTACCTGGATCTCAAAGAACTCTACTTAGCATTGTATGAATCTTAAAGCACTTCAAAAGCGATTGAATTTTGATCAATTTTCACATCTGTCAACCCCCATTTGTCAATTTCCCTTCTTCTATCACTTCCTCTCATTTGCCTCTAATTGAGTGTCACAGTCTCGGTCAATAATAGACTAGTTAAATGCATCCTTGCCTCTCTAGATTTGTTCTCACCCAGGCCGATTACTCTGCCTACTTTGCCTTTCCCATTCCTTGATCTTTTGTTTTTCTCTTTTATCAGTGCCAAAAGCATATGAAACCCTTATCCTTGGCTTTAGTGGGCTTCCAGTGACACCATAACTACAATAGGCCTTCTCACCTCACACCTCTCTTGTTTCTTTATATTAAACTCAATCACCTTTCACAGCGGATGGATTTTGACCTTATTCTATCTCCTTCACACAAATGATCCAGGTTGCCCTAACATAGTTATCTTGCATGACTTGCATTGGTGCTCACGAAGCTAGATCAAAGAGGCTAAGCATCAAGTTAAAAATTCAATAAGAAAGTTTATCTACATCTCGTTCACCCCACGTGCTAATTCAGTCCATCAAGGATGGTTTGCTGCAAACCATGGGATAACGGGAGTTAACTGGGGGTGTAAATGAGCCGAACTTGAGAGAGCCTAGTACTTGTTCGTGTTTGGCTTCTTGAAATTCTTTTTTGTTTGAAATAGACTCGTGTTCAAAAAGTTTGGTTAAATTATTGTTTTATCATTCCTAATTATTATTTTCTCTTCTCTAGTTATCGTTTACTCAAAACATATTCAAAATATTGAGCATAAAAGGACTCATTTGAATGATTTTGATGATATTGCCACAATTGGTGAAGTCCGTTTTAAAGAATAATGACTTCAATGACTTCTTGAAAAATTTTTATGTAAGGTCGTTTTTCACGCATAGGAATTATAAGTGCACAACTTTACGTAAAATTTGTTTCAATTAATGACTCATTTGCTTGGTTTCTAATATTGGTAATAAGTCTCATGCAACTTTCAAAATGAGGTTTTGAGCCTTACAATAAGCTCAAGAGAGAAATCAATAATTCCAGAGTTTAGTCAACATTGAGCCCATGTGAAATCTAACCAAGTCACAGTCAATGAAAAATATGATTGACTAAAAATGAGATCAACATTGATGTGAACAAGTATTTGAAGACATTTCAAGATTTGCATTCACCTTTGTTTAAGAGAACAGAGAATCCGATTGAAGCGGGAGAATTGGCTTATGCGAATAGAAAAGATACTAGAAAGCATAGTTTGTTTGGAGGAAAGAAGAGTACTAATAGCTATTGTTGTGCTTGATGGAGAAGCTAAAAGATAGTGGTGTGGACAACATCATGGTAAGTTAGCGGACGTACCCAAATTGGCGATAAA
Source organism: Phalaenopsis aphrodite (assembly GCA_003013225.1). Lineage (NCBI taxonomy): Eukaryota > Viridiplantae > Streptophyta > Magnoliopsida > Asparagales > Orchidaceae > Phalaenopsis > Phalaenopsis aphrodite. The sequence goes on along the minus strand of NEWO01000021.1, from coordinate 2,619,803 downwards.
TTGGGAAAATTTTGTGAAGCTTTTTAGAGAGTGGTTTGTTTCTCTACCTACTGGTAGCGAGATGTAAGATAAGTTCATTAGATTGGTGCAAGGAGAAGACACTTATGCAGTATGAGGTGGAGTTCACTACATTATCGAGGTATGCACCATAGTTGATATCCACTGTAGAAGAGAAATATTACAAGTTTCTTCCTAGATTTAAGATTCAATCAGACAACTGTAGATGTCTTTGGGAATTAATGATTACTCGGTGTTAGCAGAGCAAGTCAGATGAGTGGATATTGATTATTAGCTTATTAAGAAGCGTAAGAAGATGTATAAGAGAGATTATGGATAAAAGGTAGCATGTGACTCAATCAGAGGTATACAATGAGAAGAAACCCAAATTCAGTTTAGGTGGATTTAGTAATAGCATGTTTCTTAGTACTATAGTTTATTGTGCCAAATGTGGAAGGTGACATAAGGGTGAATGTGTTTGATGGTCTTCAATACATGCTAATGGTGTGGTCAACCTGGTCACATAGATAGATATTGCTCTACAATTGGCCAGAGGACCTTTGATGAGTAAAAACCAATTGGAACTCCTTTACAAAAGATTGTAGATAGATATAGTCTAGATTCAGCTCCCACTTAGAGTCAGTCAAAACAGTTATTTTGACCTCAAGTTTTTGCCCTTACATATAGAGAGCCTGAAGAACATACTGTTGCTGATGTTGATATTGATGCTATTAGAGTTTGATGAGTGTCATATTTTACTGCAGGACATATGTGTATTATTGTACTTATCTTGTGAGGTGTATTTCTTTTCTAAGTGTAGTTCTATATGCTCCTTCCTAATAATGGGAAGACTTTCGATCATGGCTAGTCAATTTCGATCATGGCTAGTCAATAGGTGTTAAATGCTTAATATATTAGCAACAAAGTTAGTGTTTTATATTATAAAACTTATGACGATGAGTTTAAAGCGAATGGTGGGGGAAATGATGAAAAACCTCATTTAGATCCCCATAGTTATGTCATTTTAGGTTATCATGGCCCCTACTCTACTTAGATGAGATGGTATATTTAGTATGACCGAATACTTGAAGCGCGTTTATAATCAAGATAATTCTGCGAAACGCTTCCAATTAGAACTTGACATTAGTAATTATAGTCAGAGTAATCTTTCAATTGAACAATATTATTCTGGCTTTTTGAATTTATGGAGCGAATATACTGGTATTATCTATGTTAAAGTGTCAAAAAAGAACTTGGCTAGTCTTCAAGCTATTCATGAAAAAAGTCGTCGTGATCAGTTTTTAATGAAACTGAGACCTGAATTTGAAACAGCTCGAGATGGGTTGCTGAACAGAAATCCAGTTTCGTGTTTGGATGTTTGTTTTGGGTAGTTACTGCGTGAAGAACAAAAATTGGCGACACAAGCTACTATCAGTACAACAGGTGGATCATCAGAAATAATTAATATGACAAATGCTGCTAAGACCAAAGGAATAGGGCTAGTGCAGTGCAACAACTGCAAGAAATTTGGTCATATTGCACGGAATTGTGAAAATAAGGTATGTAATTATTGCAAGCAAAAGGGACATACTCTTACGGAGTGCCCAACACAACTCCAAAATCGCAAACCACAAGTACTTCATGCCATGATATCCGACAATTCTGCCTCAACTTCTATTATTACTGACAAAAATCAATAAACNTTTATGGAGCGAATATACTGGTATTATCTATGTTAAAGTATCAAAGGAGAACTTGGCTAGTCTTTAAGCTATTCATGAAAAAAGTCGTCGTGATTAGTTTTTAATGAAACTGAGACCTGAATTTGAAACAGCTCGAGATGGGTTGCTGAACAGAGATCCGGTTCTGTGTTTGGATGTTTGTTTTGGGTAGTTACTGCGTGAAGAACAAAGATTGGCGACACAAGCTACTATCAGTACAACAGGTGGATCATCAGAAATAGTTAATATGACATATGCTGCTAAGACCAAAGGAATAGGGCCAGTGCAGTGCTACAACTGCAAGAAATTTGGTCATATTGCACGGAATTGTGAAAATAAAGTATGTAATTATTGCAAGCAAAAGGGACATACTCTTACGGAGTGCCCAACACAACTCCAAAATCGCAAACCACAAGTACTTCATGCCACGATATCCGACAATTCTGCCTCAACTTCTATTATTACTGACAAAAATCAATAAACTGTCACACCCTATATGGTTCAACAGATGATTCTCTCAGCCTTTTCTGCTCTCGCCCTTCAAGGGAAAGGTAAAACTATTTCTTCTGTTACTTCTCCTTGGTTTGTTGATTCAGGCGCCACAAATCGTATGACTAGCATTGCTGAGTTATTGCATATCCAACGACCGTACACTGATACTCAACAAATTTAGGTTGCTAATGAAAATAATATTCCAATTACGACAGTTTGTGATAATAACTCATCCTTCAAACATGTTCTGATTTCTCCTAAATTATCTACTAATTTACTCTCTGTTGGTCAAATTGTGGATAATAACTGTGAAGTACATTTTTCTCGTGATGGTTGTGTTGTGCAAGATCAGATATCGGGGAAGGTGATGGTTTATGACCCTAAAGTGGACAGACTGTTTCCATTACAATTTACTGTTCCTCATAATATTTCATCAGCATCTTCAGTTGTTGAGAATAAGACGTAAATTTGACATAAAAAACTAGTTCATCCAAATGATATTGTGTTGAAGGATTTACATAAAAGTGGTGTTTTTTGTTCTACAGATAAAAATTTAGTAGTTGGCTGTTCTGTTTGTAAACTTGGGAAAAGTAAGACATTACATTTTCCTATTTCAGGCAGTTTTATTAATAAATATTTTGACATTATTCATAGTGATATTTGATGAATTACACCAGTTATTTCACATGCTCAATATATATATTTTGTGACATTTATTGATGATTATAGTCGATTTACTTTGATCTATTTTTTGCGTTCCAAAACAGAAGTATTTACTGTATTCCAAACATTTTTAGCATGTGTTGAAACTCAGTTCTCCGCTCACATTAAAACCTTACGATCTAACAATGACGGTGAGTACATGTCTAATGAGTTTCAAGCATTTCTCCAGAACGAAGAGATTATTTCAGAACGTTCATGTCCCAATACACCAGAGTAAAATGAAGTTGTTGAACGAAAAAATTAACATCTATTAGATATCGTGTGCAAATTACTGATAGAATCTTCTGTTCCAGCTAAATTTTGGACTGAAGCTTTATCTACTGCAGTTTATATCATTAATCACTTACCATCTCAACAATTGAAGTACGAGTCTCCCTATTATCGAATTTTTGATAAACACCCTAATTATCATATGCTACATACTTTCGGATGTGTTTGTTTTGTTCATCTATCTGCTCATGAACGTCATAATTTGACAGCTCAGTCAGTACGATGTGTCTTTATGTGGTACAATCATATTCATAAAGGTTGTGTGTTATGATTCGATGAATAGTCGATGACATATTTCTCGAAATGTGATTTTCTTTAAACATGAATATTACTTTCAGTATCATGTGTCCACATCAGATACAGTTATACTTCCATAATTTGATAATTCTTCTGCTGATAAACAGTTCAAGTTAGACATTGTCTATACACGACGCCTGTCCCCTTCACCTTCAATCCTCCCCGACCCTGATCCAGAAATTGCTCCAATAAGTATTCAATGATCAACCCGACGTATTCGTTCTCCAGATAAATATGGGTATTCTGCAATTTTAACTAATACCACTATTCCTACCTCTTACTTTCAAGCTGCCAAACAGACTTGTTGGGTCAAAGCCATGAAATAGGAACTTCAGACACTTCAAGAAAATCACACTTGGGATATTGTTTCGTGTCCTATAGGTGTTAAACCTATTGGTTGTAAATGAGTTTATTCTCTTAAACTCCGATCTGATGGCTCTCTTGACAGATATAAGGCAATATTGGTAGCTCTTGGCAATCGATAGGAATACGAGATTGATTATGACGAAACATTTGCACTGGTGACTAAGATGACAACTGTTCGACTTGTGTTATCTATTGTTGCATCTAAAGGCTGGTTCTTAAAGCAGATGGATGTTAAGAATGCATTCTTACATGGGGATCCCAAAGAAGACGTCTATATGACTCCTCCAGGCTAATTTTCTACACCTTCACATGATGTTTGTAAGCTCAAACGGTCCCTATACGGTTTGAAATAGGCTCTACGGGCTTGGTTTGAAAAGTTTCGCAATACCCTTCTTAGCTTATCTTTTACTCAAAGTCAGTATGATTTATCATTATTTCTTTGCAAGACTGACAAGGGAATTGTTTTGTTATTAGTATATGTTGATGATATTGTCATCACAGGATCTGACAATCAATTGATGTTTCAATTACATAAACGTCGTTAGGGTTCTTTTCATATGAAAGCTTTAGGGTCATTAACTTATTTCTTAGGACTCGAGGTTCATTCTTCTGCCGCTGATAATTTTCTTCATCAGCACAACCATACGAAGGTACTCATTGCTTTGGCTGGTCTTCAAGATGGTCGCTCCACTGATACCCCTTTGGAAGTAAATGTCAAATATCAACAGAATGATGATGACTTTCTATCTGAACCATCTCTATATAGACAACTGGTTGACAGTCTCAATTATCTGACGATTACGCGTCCTGATATTTCATTTGTTGTGCAACAAGTTAGTTAATTTATGCAAGCACCTACACATATTTATTTAGCTGCAGTTTGACATATTATTCAATATTTGAAAGGTATTTCTCATCGTGGTTTGTTCTTTTCAATCGATTCTCCTATCACCTTAACAACCTATAGTGATGTTGATTGGGCTGGTTGATCTGATACACGCCGATCTATTACTGGATGGTGCATGTTTCTCGGCAACTCTTTAATATCTTGGAAGGGCAAGAAACAAGATCGAGTGTCTATGTCATCTACTGAATCAGAATATCGCGCTATGTCCTCTGCTTGTTCTGAGATCATTTGGCTTCGTGACGTGCTGGCTGAGCTTGGTTTTCCTCAGCTTGAGTCTACTTCTTTTCATGCAGATAATACTAGTGTTATCCATATTACTTCTAATCTCGTCTTTCATGAACGCACGAAACACATTGAAGTGGACTGTCATTCCATTCGAGAAGCTATGAGGAGGGTGTTATATCTCTTCCTCATATCACTTTTGATCTTTAAACGACTGATATATTTACTAAAGTTTTTTCTCGACAACGTCATCAGTTTCTTGTCAGCAAATTGATGCTTCTTTATCAGCCAACATCGATTTGAAGGGGGATATCAATCAGGAATAAATTAAATTAGGCAGAATAAAAAATTTCCTTCTTCGCAATAATGCAAAGAAAGAAATATTATATTTGCACAGATTCTTTCCTTTTTGCTGAATATTTAGATTATGAATATGTATTAATTAAGTTACTTAATTTAGATTATACTGAATATTATGTACTTAAAATAGATTGTACAAACTATTATTTATTGGAATGAAAGCAAAGGAAAGGACATCAACTTATTTGCTTAAAATATTGACATCATCTTGGGTTATCATTGCCCCTTGTCTACTTAGATGAGATGGTATATTTAGTATAACCGAATGATTCTTGTTAGTAGTCATGGATTTCACCATCTAAGAAAATCTTATAGATTTATGATGGATATTCCTCTAAGAGAATAATTCTAAGCCGATCTTAGTTAATATAAAATTTTGTTTCAATCAAGCATGCTATTATGATGCACAACTCAAAGGAGAAAAAATTACTGGAGAACTTATTGGCTACAACCATGATGATAATATAGTGAAGTTGTTGGGTCAAATCACCCTATCAAAAGACTTTTGTCATAATCTTTACTTTTTGTAAAGCTGTTGGGCCAAACGACTTTTATAGAGACTTGTTGAGTTCATAATTTGAAAAGTATTTATAGACTTTTTTTAAAAGAGATTCACATGCTTTTATGAACAAGAATAACTTAGTTGAAAATTTTATTTAAATCCATCCAAACTATTATTTACACGAATCGTAAAACATTTGTATGAATCTCGAGGCATCATATATGAGTGTAATTTATACACGTCTTTAATTCATTTAAATTTTTTAGTGTTTGCGAGTATTGTGTCATTGAAACACATACAATTTCTTTTTGATCTTGCAAAATGATTGTGTTCTGCCAGCTTAAAAGTTTGTATTGCAGATTCCATGGCTAGTGTAGCATCCTAAAATTTAATCATGCTTTTAGCACATTAAATTTTATTATTTGTATCTAGTTACCACTTTTGTATTGCAGATCCCATGGTGAGTGCAGCGTTCTGAAATTTAATCGTTCTTTTAGAACATTACATCTTATTATTTGTATCTAGTTAACAGTGATTTATTGGATTTTGAATATATCATAAAATTTTGCTAATGTTTCTCAACTGCTTTCTTATTTCATTGTAATTCCTTAATTAGTTTATTGAAATCTTTTATGAGTTTATTTCCACTTTTGTTTATTGGCAAACTATTGAACCACTTTCATGTCTTTGTGTAAGTTTAGTTCAAATTCATTCAAGGCAACAATCCGTGTAGTGTATTTGGATTATTCATCTTACTTTATTTTTTTTTTTTAATAATCCCTTCTCTTTTTAATTCATTTTTGTCAGAATAGAAGGTCGAAATGATTGTTTTAAGTTTAAGTTTAAGTTCAAATCATTAATAATTTCGGCAACTTTCCAACGTCTTCTCCTCGTAAGGGGCATCAACGGGACAAATAGGTCTTTCTACCTCACCGAGAAAGAAAGTTGTGAATGGTCAGTATTCAAAGTCGTCACCAATTATAATAATTTTTTAACTCACTGTGCGAAGAGAGGCACATAGACCTTCAATGTACAATAAAGAGATGCATGCTCGATATTCAAAGACGCCATTGGTCGTAATAATTTTTAAAGCTCACTGTGCCATGATAGTCATTCAAACCTTCAATTTATATGAATGTAAGGCAACACAAATTTCTACTCCATCTTAGAGCAATGTAAATGAGCATCTAATACTTATGAATTTATTATTATGCATGAAGTGGCGGTCAACTGTGATGGAGAGACAATGAATTTTTCAAGACAATATATAAAATTTTACACGATATATATATATATATATATATATATATATATATATATATATATATATATATATATATATATATATAAGAGAGAGAGAGAGAGAGAGTTGTTTGGTGGCTTGGGTATGTGATAGGGAGGAGAGGTGGTTGGGTATTCTTACTGGCAGCTTAGGTCGAGTAGCTCAATTTGCAGTTTGTTTTGAGGGAGTTTAGGTAGGGTTATGTGACAGTGAGGGAGCAAACAGAGAGGTGAACATGGAGAAAGGCAAACTTGAAGAGGGGAAGGCTACGGGTTTATGTTTGCGTATTCTTACTGGCAGCTAAGGCTGAGGTGCTCAATTTGCAGTTTGTTGTGAGGGAGTTGAGGTAGGATTATGCGATAGAGAGGAGATGAGGGAGCAAACAGTGAGGTGACATGGATAAAGGCAGACTTGAAGAGGGGAAGACTGCACGTTCACCTGGAGCCACGAGAGGCTGGGTTTTGTAGCTGTAGGTCTTTGGAATATGCGTGGATGGGAGTGCGATTGAGTGGCTGGAGCATTTTAGGTGTTGGGGTGTTTTAAACAGAAGGAACATGGGCGCTGGTGCTCATGACAGCGAGAGGAGAGGGGTACGACTTCTATGCGCAGTGGTTAAAACTAAGAAGGGGTTTCGGTTTGGTTGCTGTACATGAAAATGACAAAGGGAAAATAGGGAGATTGGGAATGTCCTAGTATGTAGTTTTTAGGTTCATGGGAGTCACAAGGGTAGGTATTTCGGCTGAGAATGTAACTGAAGTTATGAGATTTTGATTTTTTTTTAAATATATTTTGATTCTTCAATATATATATTTATGTAATCATTTTTAATAAATGTTTAAGTTTGTTTTACCTTAATTTAATAAATTTTTAATATTTAATATGATTTTTTTTGTCTCATTATGATATTTGTTGTCGTGCGTCTCTGAAATTATTTCATTAGCCTTGCGCCCAGGTTAGATTAGCATTTTGCATTTCACATTCTTGTTGGGTCAGAGCAATATAAATTTCTTCTCTAGGCAATTTCGATGCTTTGAACATCTCAACATACTTTGTTTAGTGATGCGGGGCTTCAGCCCTGAGCGAACCCACCAGTGGTTCAGTAGGGAGAGTCACGATTCAGCAGGAGGCTAGACCTACCCTCCCTCCCACTCCTTTGTAGCGGGATTTGCCACTCCCGTTCCCCCCTTTTTCTTGTTTGATTCCTTCCATAGGGAATCTTTACCTATTCTTATATATGTGTGTGTGTGTGTGTGTTGTTGGCTTGTTTAGACAATAGTTTTTGATTGATACTGCTTTCAGTTTTCCACTCTTAGGCATTCTTTTGTAGCTAGGGTTGTATCCGATGAACATGTGGTGCTCTGATTGTATCTTGCTTCGAGGTGATGACTATTCCGATCTATTCCCTTGCATGACCCTCTCCTCTACGCCCTGCTCTCTAGTCAACGTCCTCACCTTCCTTGGGCAGCCATGATTCCTTGTCCCGACGCTTGCTGTTGCCGCAAACCCCACCAATAGCCTGTCTGATCATCGACAACCTTGTTTCTCCCCTCCGCTGGCCATTTTATCACTCCAATCGCCTCACTGAACCTCGCACCCCCTTCCCATCTCCTTGCTTTGCCACATCTCTCTATTTGTTCCCAGCCGAACCGCAGGTTGGAACTACACTTCCTGCCACAATTGAAGGCCCCACAACTCCCTTATAGCTCACCACTACCCCCTTCTAGACCCCATCACTGCTGCTCACCGGGCTATCCTAACTAGCCTTAGTTTGCGGTTATTGTTGTGTTGTCTTTTCTTTCTAATTGAGCCTTGTTTGTAATCTCATTGATTTGGAGTAGTAAAGTTCTGCTCTTCCTATCGAATTTGGGTTAGCTCTAGTATTAATTAGTATCAGAGTTAGTCTAATCCTTGTCCTATCCTTGGTTTCCCTAGCATCCGCCCTACCCCTCCACTAAATTTTTTTCCGTCTATCCTCAACCACCTTCCACATGTCACTACGGAGATACTTGTCGGACCCTAATCGGGATGAGATACAACGAGAGATCTGGCGTAGGTAACAGAGACTAACAGAGATAGATGATGGGACCCAGGAGAGATTATCCTTGATTCGCAATCTGTAGAGTCGTAGGAGAGATAGGGACGAAGATTTGAACCTGTTCCATAAGGAAAACATCAACGACGAGTACTTGCCACGCCACTTTGGAATTCATTACTAGAGGAGGCCATAGAAAAGCCCACGTATGATGGATACCGGGGCTTCAACATCAAAATGTATGTACCAGATTTTGATGGAATTATGGATCCAGATGAATTTATTGACTGACTACAATCTGCCGGGTGGGTTTTTGAGTATAAAGATGTGTCAGAGGATAAACTTGTTTAATTAGAGCTATCAAGTTGAAAAAGAGTGCCTCTCTATGGTGGTAGAATTTACAAAGACAGGAGAAGAGAGGTCGGCGACAAGAACACTGTGAAAAAAGATGAAGAAAGCAATGTAGAGAAAATATCTCCCATTGACTACCGCCATGCATGTTTCTATGGCTCCACCACCTGCAACAGAGAGATTTCAGTGGAGGGGTTCGCAACACAGTTCGATCAGCTACAAATAAAGTGTGAGTTTGTTGAACCCGAGGAGCACATCATCGCCTGGTACCTAGGGGGCCTGAAGCTCACTATTAGCAATGTGGTGCAGTTTCAATCACATTGGATGTTGGGGGATGTTCAAACTATAGCCTTGAATGTGGAAAGGTACAGAAACAGAGCAGTCAACAGTCCTCATTCAGCCAGCAACAACCTTCAGTCAGACAGTCACCTACAACTACTGCGACCAATAAAGTTGCCTTGGGAGGTGTTAGCAAGACAAAACACATCAGAGTGGAAAGATGCCGAAAAAAGATTGCTCTTCCAGTATAGTACTAGTCAAGAGGTGTTTCAGGTGCCATAATTACAGACACATTGTCTCGAGGTATCCCACGAGCCGAGTCGTTACATTCATGGATCTGGGCACGATCGAGGAGTGGAGGGCAAGGAGTCCGAGGATAGTCCAGAGAAAGAACTTCAGCTCTAAGGGAATGAGGGAGAGTTGCTTGTCATATAGAATGTTTTGCAGTTAGAGCCAGAGCGAGATCAATTCTGGTTGAGACACAATATCTTTAGCACCAATTGCACGGCAAAGGGCAAGGTTTGCAACTCGATCATCGATGGTAGGAGTTGTGAAAATGTGATATTTATGCTGATGGTGAATAAATTGGGATTAGCTACGCAAAAACATTCTCAATCGTATTCCCTTATCTGGTTGAAGGGAAACGAGATACGTATGGATCAACAGTGCTTGGTTAAATTTTCGATTAGGAATCAACTGCACTGCTCAAATTTTCGATTAGGAATCAACTACAAGAGAAAGTTTGGTGTGATGTGATTACGATGGATGTTTGCCACATTCGTTTGGGTAGGCCTTGGAAATTTGACTGCAAGACTGAGCACGATGGCTTCAAGAACACTTCCTTTAAGAAGAATGGAAAATACATCATATTGTTACCTGTTAAGGATGCAAGTGGTGGACGTGACATAGAGGAAGCATTAATCCCACAAGCCACCTTCATACTGTCAGTTCAAGATGCTCTAGTGGCACTGACATTAGTTCTCCTAGAGGAAACTAAGGAGGAGAGAGAGATATCAACATTACTATAATCACTACTACAAGACTTTTAGGATGTGATAACCGACAGTCTTCTGGATGGATTATCACCACTAAGGGACATTCAATACTCCATAGATCTTATACAGGATCTGTGTTGGCAAATCAACCCGCCTATAGATTGAGACCTGCGGTGTACGAAAAGTTACAATGGTAGGTACGGGATCTTATCGCGAGAGGGCTAGTTAGAGAGACTATTAGTCCATGTGTTGTTGCTACCCTCATGGTGGATGCACATTGACAGTAGGGTCATCAACAAGATTACCATCAAGTACCGGTTTCCCATAAATCGCTTGGATGATCTCTTGAACCGGTTACATGGAGCGACCATCTTTTTTATGGTCGACTTGCGTAGTGGGTATCACTAGATACGGATGAGGCCAAGTGATGAGTGGAAAATTGTTTTCATGACACGAGATAGTTTTTACGAGTGGACAGTTATGCCCGTCGGCTTGTCAAACACTGCCAACATTTTTAAGAGGTTAATGAATCAAGTTTTTTAGGCCTACATTGAGAAATTTCTGATAGTTTACTTTGACGATATTCCAATATATTGTCGATATGTGGGAGGATCACTTACAATACCCGAGGGAAGTATTCAAGGTATTGCGAGCATAGAAACTAGATGCCCATCCGAAGAAGTGTCATTTTATGACGAACCAAATATGTTTTTTTCGGTTATATTATGTCTAATGTAGGCATTCAGATGGATCCTACAAAAATTGAGGCCATTATAAGGTGGATCACACCACAATTGTTAATTGAGCTAAGGTAATTTTCGGGGCTAGCGTCGTTTTATAAGCAATTCATTAAGAATTTCAGCACTCTAATGGAGCTTTTAAAAGGATGGAGTTCACTGGGACAGTTGTAGTGCAAACCAACTTCGATACCATAAAGGAGAATGTGACTCTAACGCCACTTCTAGCATTACTAGATTTTAACCAACTATTCAAGGTAGAGTGTGATGCATCTGGCGTGGGAATATGGGTAGTGCTAAGCCAGGGAGGTCACTCCATCTTATTTTTCATTGAAAAACTGGAATAATTCCTGGAGGAAGTACTCAACATACAACAAGAAGTTTTATTCTATTATAAGAGCTCTTGAGCACTGGAGCCATGAATTACTGATGAGCGATTTCACGTTATCTATGGATGACGTAGGCTAGACATTCATAAATGGCTAGAGCAAACTAAAGGGCTGACACGCCTGGTGGATGGAGTTTTTAGCATCATTTCAGTTCATTCTTAAGCATAAGGCAGGAAGCTAGAGCCGTGTATCGCACTCACTCAGGTGTGGTCTCCTATTGATCACGTCGATACAAACATGAGTTGTGGGTTTTGAGATAGTAAAGAATTTGTTCTAGGCAGACAATGACTTCAAAGAGATTTGAGAATGTTGTCGAGAGAAACCTACTGAGCAGTACTACAAAGCCGATGGGTGCTTGTTCTGCAAGCGTAAGTTATGCATTCTTAGGTGCTTGCTAAGGGAGGCCATTTTTTAAGAGAGTCAAAGTGGAAGATAAATGATCCTATCCAAGTGTGTTTGTCACAATGATGTAAGTCCTGGTATTCTAACCAAAAACTTGATCCACTCCTTAGTAAATTGGTTAAGACCTTAAAATTAAATATTCTTACACACTGGGATTTTTCACGCAAGCGTACATATCGTTTCAATAATACATGTCTCTATTGAGTCTCGAAATCGATCTCACAGGGAAGGTGGTTATGACTATAATCAAAGAAGTTCTAGTTTACTACGATAGGGTCTTAGTTTGGAATGTAATTTAAAGTGGTTTTTATAACGGTCACTCCTAAATTACTGCAAATTTAAAGGCTAATTCTAACTATTCTTACTAGTTTTTTGTGATATCAAGATATAAAAAATATCAATCTCTTGTAGTGCATAAGTGGAAAAATAGAATAGGATACTAAGAATCTAATGTGGCCAGTGACAATAGAATCATGAATCTACCCTCTTCCGAGTGTGTAATAAATTTTGGTTTAACTCAGTAAGTGTTTCTTCCTGTCACCCTTGAAACTCCTATGTTAAATCTCCTCAAAACTTATCTCTATCTAATTGCATTGTTCTATGGACTATTTTTCCTTCACTCATAAATTAAATGTGGTTTTTCTTAGTTGATAAAGTTATAGTCTTCCCGTATCTTTGTGAGTTTGCAACAAGTTTTAACACACCAATTGGTCAAATTGATTAGTAAATTGAGCATGAAGTAAAACCCATCAAATTAAGATTAAAAGTTCAATTATATAAGTGTCTTTTCATCCTACATATCCTACATTTGCATCACAAGAGAAAGATAAAGGAAACTTACCAAGCATGAAGAACATGTGAAACCCTTTATCAAATAACAAAATAAATCCATTAAGTATGTGTTACAACAATTACAAGACAAATGTAAATGCAATACTTAGCTTTCCTTCTCTTAAGAGATGAAAAGTTCCTCCCAACACTGGATCCAAGTCATCCTTGCATTGATGAATTAACACCCTTACAATATTCTCTCAAAAGCCTCACCAAACACTTAAGAAAAAGTGGCAAATATATAAACCTAAGTCTCCCTAAAATATTTTGGCCTTTCTCTGAACTTTCCTTGGCTTCCTAGATGTTCTTCCTACTTTTTAGTGCTTCTCCTTCATTCCTCCTCTTCTCTTGCCAAATTCCCCGTCGAACCACTTAAAACCACCAAATAACTCCCAAAATCGTAGTTCAGCAACTGCAGAAAATGGTTGTGCCTTGGCGCCTAAGCGTCGTCTTCTCGGTTGGATGCGCAAAGTCCTAGCGCCTATGAGCCCAAAAGCTGGCGCGGGGCGCTTGAATAGAGCGTCTTGCTCCCAAAATCCGACCCCTAGGCGCCAGTTATGTGAAATCCAAGTTTGCTACATTCAACTTCTTTTTGCTTTTTTTCAATCCTGCTTCACTCCAAGTGTTCTACCTATTATATCTGCATGAAAAACACTAAAATATTTTTCTTTAAAGTGCAGTCTTATCTGAAAACAAGTGTAAAGACAGGAAATAAAACATGCTTTAAGACATCAATTGACAAGATATTTTGGCAGAAATAATATTCTCGTACTCGTGAGAGAGTATTTCTTTTGGCTCCAATTGATTAGAGATGTGGAGCGACACATTAGACAGTGTTGGTTTTGCAATATGGCAGGGCGGAATGCAAGGTTGTACACTCCATTACCAGTACTAGAGCCAACATGGGTAGATGTCAACATGAACTTTGCAGTGGGTCTCACGAGGACGCAGAGGAACAAGGGCTCCGTGATGGTTGTGGTGGACCGATTCTCGAAGATGACACATTTTGTACCTTGGCTTCGAACACTGGACACACTCATGTTACTGATATTTATTTTAGAGAGATCGTGAGATTGCACGAAATTTCCAAGATCATCACCTCCGACAAAGACGTCAAATTTCTGAGCCACTTTTAGAGGACCTTGTGAGGGAAGTTTGACACCAAATTCCAATTCAATTCAGCTGCTCATCTATAGACAAACGGTCAGACGGAGGTTGTAAACAAGAGCCTAGGAAACCTTCAAAGGTGCTTCGTGGGAAAGTGCATTAAGCGGTGAGATCCAATTCTAGCTTAAGACTTTGCATACTATATATTTGAATTAGACCACAGGATGCACTCTACTCAAGATTGTGTACGGGCATAACTCACTCACGCCACTTGAGTTGGTATCACTCATGCAGACATCAGGGATCAGTGAGGATGCTGAAGAATGGGTTCATTAAATTTAGAAACTCAACGAGGAGGTTGGAAAGAAGATTACGAAGCAAAACCATAAATATCAGACACAAGCGAATATGCCTTGGAAGAAGATGATGTTTCAAGAAGGAGATTTCATGTGGATTTGGCTGAAGGAGAGATTCTCAGTGGGGGCATTTGGAACTCAAGCCTAGAGCAGACAGATCTTTCATAATACTTTGAAAGCTTAATGATAATTTCCACAATATCGACCTAGCAGGGTACTACAACATTTCAATCATGTTCAATGTGGCGGATCTGATGTCGTAGAACAAAGTTGTAGAATCTTCAACAGATGAAGTCGAAGTTCCCCCAACCTTGGGAGACTGATGCTGGGCATAGGCCCTAGCTGAATCGACGATCAGTTCAGCATGGAGAATCACGGTCCAATAGGAGGCTGGATCAACCCTCTCGTCTGCTCCTTTGGGGCGTGATTTGCCTCTCCCACACCTGCCCCTTTTCCATGTTCGATTCCTTCCATACGGAGATCTCTGCCTATTCTATTTCCTTCATTTTCTTTCTCCTTCCTATTCTAGCTACTAATACCCATTATATGTATGTTGTTGGCTTGCTTAGAGGATAGTTTTTGATTGATTATACTTTTAGATTTCTGTCCTTAGGTGTTATTCCTTATCTAGGGCTATATCTGACGAACAAGTGGTGCTCTGACTGTATCCTGTTTTTAGGTGGTGACTATTCCGATCAATTCCCTTGCATACCTATCTCCCCTATGCCCTGCTCTTCAGCTAGAGTCTTCACCTTCCCTGACCAACCACCGATTCCCCATCCCCACACTTACTGCCACTGCAAACCTCACCAGAAAACCTCTTGATCATCACCAGCCCTGTTCCTCCCCTCTGTTGGACCCTCCACCCGCCTCACTGAACCTTACACCCCCTTCCTATCTTTTCCCTGTTTGGCACCATCTCCCTGTTTGTTCCCAGTCGGAGCCCAAGTTGGACTCCACGTTCCTATTACAACCGAAGCCCTCCCACCAACTGCCTTACTGCTTACCACCACCCCCTTTTAGGCCCCATAATTGCTGCCTACTGGGTCACCCTGACCCCCTTATCTGGGGGTTCTTTTTGTGTTGTCTTTTCTTTCTTAATTGAGTCTTGTTTGTAACCCTGTTGATTTTAATAATAAAATTTCTCTTCCTATCATATTTGGGTTAACTCTATTATCATTTTGTGGATGGACGCCTTCTAATCACTTCGGCCATCAAAGTTATTTGTGCTTATTCTGTATACTATTGTCTTTGTCAACCTTCATCCTTGATGCTTCTACTTAATTCAGCTAATGGAGCATTAAGAGACATCAACAAAATCTTCATCACCATTCATTTTCTCTTCCATTTCACCGATTATGGTCCTCCATCTCTTGCTCATTCTTAGGTACGTTTTTCTTTTTCATCTTCAAGCTTAATCACCCTAGAATTCAATAATCCTGCATTTGTTTAAGTTTTATTGAGCTTTGTATATTCAATTCTCGATGCTGTTTTATGATCATCTCATGCCAGCTTGTCATCATAAAAACTTGTCCGTCTTTAGCTTTTGAAGTATTAGGATCTTTCTCTCAAAATTTAGGAACCCTCTTTCAAATAAACACAAACTTTGTGGTAATATGCTCGCCTTGGCACCAATTAATAATGGAACCTACTTGGGAGTTGTGAGTAGCGCTACCTTCTTCCCTTGCTCAAGCCCCCTTGGTAAGCACCCAAGTCACATTTAATAACAATGATTTTTTCTGCTTTAGAAGACAACTTTTTCTTTTCTATAGCAGTACTCTTCTGTGCTTTTGTAATTATATTCTTAAGTTTGCTTAATTTGTGGTTTTCCTGCCATATCACAAACAAGAAATCGTAAGAAGAAAATATCAAATAACTTGCAAAAGATGACTGATCGGTCTTTTTTGGCAATTTCTTAGGAGTCACCACAATTGCAGGCGGGAAGTGGAGCAAAGGGGGGCATATGGATGGGCCAAGTGAAGATGCAAAATTTTCAAATGACTTTGAGGTGGTTTACATTGGAAGCAGCTGTTCACTTTTGGTTGTGGATCGTGGGAATCAGGCTATTCGGGAAATTCAACTTCATTTTGATGACTGCGCATACCAATATGAAAGCAGTTTTCCTCTAGGTAGCTTGCTCTTTAGTTAATGTCTCAAAAACATTATATTACCCTCAGTCAAGCCTGTGGATTCACCTATTCGGATATGACATTGGATTTTATTTTATATTGCAGGTTTGGCAGTGCTATTTGCAGCAGGGTTCTTTGGATATATGCTCGCTTTGCTGCAACGACGTGTGGGAGTAATGGTCTCTTCACAAGATGTGAGTTTCTTTAACATTTTGATTTTGCTATCCAAGATTGTGCCTTTCATAAAGCCATTTTTTTGCAATTATAGAAGCTTAATTTCCTTTTTGTTGAGCACATTTACATGGGTAAGATTTGATACGCTATCAACAAATTTTTATCAATTGTCACGAATCTGGAGGTTAGTCACGAATCTCGCGACATTTTGAGCAAAAAACTTTCAAACTAAATTAAAAATAATCCATAACTCTAATTTAAGCAAATTTATAGTCAAACTTTCAAACGACGTGTGGGAGTAATGGTCTCTTCACAAGATATGAGTTTCTTTAACTTTTTGATTTTGCTATCCAAGATTGTGTCTTTCATAAAGCCGTTTTTTTGCAATTATAGAAGGTTAATTTCCTTTTTGTTGAGCACATTTACATGGGTAAGATTTGATACGCTATCAAAATTTTTTTTATCAATTGTCACGAATTTGGAGGTGTGTCATGAATCTCGCGACATTTTGAGCAAAAATCTTTCAAACTAAATTAAATTAATCCAGAACTCTAATTTCATCAAACTTATAGTCAAACTAATTGACTAGACGAGTTGGACATAATGACACCAAA
The DNA here is from genome assembly GCA_003013225.1 of Phalaenopsis aphrodite. NCBI lineage: Eukaryota > Viridiplantae > Streptophyta > Magnoliopsida > Asparagales > Orchidaceae > Phalaenopsis > Phalaenopsis aphrodite. The sequence goes on along the minus strand of NEWO01000021.1, from coordinate 2,602,268 downwards.
ATTGATTCAATCTGAGTCGAATCAAACACGAAACAAGTTATTAAACCACTTTTGAAAGTATTAAGTGGTCAATTGGAGGTTCACATGGACTTCAAATATGACAAATTTATAGTCAAATCAAGCGTCTTGATGAGACAAATCCAACGAACCAAAGATCATTCAATTCAGACATCATTAAGGTCCTTAAATGCCTATAAAACGTCATCTAATCAAGGGAATCACTCTGGGCAATCCGATGAAGTTGTCTGGATTCCTGCCTTATTTATGAGGGTTGTCATTCCCATACTTTATAAATAGAGCCCTAATCACTTCATGACGATGAACTTAGAACGAGAACCGAATTGCGACGAGGATAATCTAAGAGTCATTTTTGAATTCGAAGATCCGACAAACACTTCTTGCCTCCCTAACTGCTAACCATCGTTGACCACCGCCCGCTAGCCACCGTCAACCCTCATCGGCTGCCCCTTGCTTGTTGCCAATGAAGCACCATGAGAGGTAATGACTTACGTTCTAGAGTAACATTATATACAACATTACAGTGTAGTACCCTAATAGCGATGCACCCCAAATAAGGTGTAGCGACACATCTTGAATCCACTGTAACTGCTATTGTCATTACAACCCTTCGCTCTTTCCTTGGTGGTCCATCGACACTCATCCTCTGTTACGGCTTTTGAGGCTAGTCAACGTTATTGCAATTCCCAACTCTGACCTATGTGTTCTACGAACTTTATCGCAACCACTACTATGCCTATGTGACTAACTACGACTTACGCAGCTCACATCTCATGTAGCTCCCTACTCCGATCTCTGTAACTTACGAATGTTATTACAACTCACCACTATGGTTTATGGGACCAACTACGACCTACATGGCTCCCAGCTCATGTAACTCCGAACTCCGGGCTTTGTGACCTATGGATGTTATCATGGCTCACCATTGTGGCCCTTGCGACCAACGACCTCTGTGGCTCACAACTCATGTAACTCTCAACTCCGGCCTTTGTGGCCTGTGAAGGTTATCACAACTCACCACTGTGGTTTCTGTGGCTAACTACGTCCTACGTGACTTATCGCTCATGGAACTTCAATTCTGGCCTTTATGGCCTACGAACGTCATTAGAGCGCACCACTACGATCTATATGATTAAATATGACTCACGTGGCTTTCAAGTCATACAACTTCCAACTCTGGTCTTTGTGGCTTACGGACTTTAACGCAGCTCCCTATTACGGATTATGTGGCTAACTACTCTCATTATAGCCCTACGTCAAGGTTTTTGTGGCCAATCGAGGCCTTTAGAGCTCTCCACTAAATCTTTGTGACCAACCAACGCTCATGAAGCTACCAACAACGGCCTCTATGGCCAATTACTGCTGCTGCTTCCAAATAAGGCATCTACGACAAGTTTAGGCTATAAAAACCATCAAGAACTACATATATTGTAGCCCAATTGCGACTATTAAAGCCGGACCACTATTGTACTTTTTGTAATTCTATTTTCTCTATTTCAGGAGAAGAGTTGACCTGTGTACTAACGATTACATATTGGATTACTCCGACTGGGTTATGTCTTGTAGTTTTTTCCATCTCTAAGATTTTTCATGTAAAAATCATGATATCTCCCTTTCTTACTCCTCTATTACCTGTATGTGTGCTAGATTCTAGTGCAACGCTAAAACACTAATTTATTACTCTACCGTTACGAATCTTCCAACACGCAACAAGATTACTCCAAATTTATGCTCTAGTACGCCTAGTGGCGGACCAAAATTTAGGAAGAGGGGTGGTGGATATTTAAGTTTAAAATTTTTCTTTAAGTTTTCTTTAAAATTATTATAAATATGATTATTTAATTTATAATACACTTAATATTGAATTATTATTAAGTATTTTAAGTTTAAGTTATGGTGTGGGGAATTTTTAATATATTATTTAATATTAAAGAGTTTATTAAAAGCAAGGAGTGACAAGTGCCTACCCCAGCCATAGCCACCCCCTGGTTCCAGCACTGAGTACGACCAATCTCGCGAAGTGTTGTTTTTGCCAAGCTTACTAGTCATATGATTGCTGCCCATCATTTCCTGTCAACAGGCTAATTATCAAGAACTCTCACAGACTCCTGCTTCTATAAAAACAAGCATCCCTCAATTGCAGAAGTCAAATTGGGAAACTGGAAGACCACTGCTGGTCTCAACTGAGAATGATTCAAAGAAGCCAGATGATGAAGAAGGCTTCTTAACCTCCATCGTAAAGCTTCTACATGGTGCCAAATCATCCATGGCGGAAATACTAGGAGCATTCTTCAGTAGAAAAACTCAGGACAGCCATCACCATGCTGCTTATCGTCAGCAAAATCTGTCGAACTCATGGCCTGTACAAGATAGCTTTACCATCCCCGAGGAAGACGGGCCTCCTCCCATTGACACGAAGACACCGACGCCTCGTAAAACCTACGCCTTCATGTCAAAAAACCAGGCGAAGATCCACCATCTTCGTCAGGGACAGGCTTACTTCAACCACTGGGATGGGAAGATGCAGCAGCACCAACCACAGAATCAGCAGCAGCTGCACCAACATCAGCAGTATTCCTCAGGCCCACAAACTTATTATGAGCCGAGGTGCGACGCGACGAATGAGATTGTATTTGGAGCGGTGGCAGAACTCGAAGGCAGTTGGAGTACAGAAGAGAATAAAGCAGTGCATTATGGGGACGAGCTCAGAGGTCTATATGGCCTGCGCTCAAGGGTGGGTTGCAGTACTTACTGTAATGACTACTGAGTTCTGGCTCTTTTTTTAAATGTCACGTTTCCTTCAGAAGTTTACAGTCCCTTTAAGATTTTTTCTTATTTCTTCTGCTTATAGAAGTTAAGAGCATGATGATTGTAAAAAAAATACTCGTTTTCTGTTTTTATTGATTCTAGTTTCATTACCAAACTT
>NEWO01000021.1:2563629-2591871 GCA_003013225.1 Phalaenopsis aphrodite | reverse complement strand
GTGATGACAATCAGAATGATTTAGAGATGATGGTTGGACAATGATAATTGGTTTGTTGTGGGAATGAGTTGATTGTTGGTGATGGTGGTCAAATGATAGTAGTCGGGCGATGGTGGAAAAATAATGAAAGTCAAATGATGACAATAATTGGATAATGATGATAGTCAAGCTATGATGTACATGCAACAATGGTGGGGTAATGAGACCTTATACACTCCATTTTTAGCAAAATTTAACTTTAAACTAAAAATCTCAATGAGTTGATTCCAGCGATACCAAAAGTGGTTTGATTTGGGTTTAAATGATCCCAAATCAAGCACTTAAAGCATAAGTAAAGACTTTGCAATAATCATTGCAGATTGTTGCATTCTAGAAGATTTATGGTGGTAGAGTAATAAATTAGTATCTGAGCGTTGTATGAAAATCTAGTATACACACATAATAGAGAGGTAAGAGGAGGAGACTTCGCACTTTTTATGCGGTAAATCCTAGAGAGGGAAAAACTTACTGGGCTAGGCCTTGTCGAAGTAGGCCACAATGTAATTGTGAGTAGATATGTCTATTTTTCTCTTGAATTAGGAAAGATAGAATTGTAGAAGAAAAATTTTGGTTTTGCTTTAATAGCCATATATGGGCTACAACAAATGTAGTTGTTGGTGGTTGTAATAGTCTCAACTTATCGTAGAGGCCTTAGTTGAAAGTCGTAGCCGTAGTTGGCCTTATGGATAGTTTTTGGTAGCTTCTGGAGTGTCAGTTATCCACAAAGGCCGTAGTGGAGAGCTGTAATAACATCAATTGGCCACCATGTTCATAGTTGGAAGTTGCATGAAATGTGAGTCATGTAAGTTGTAATTGGTCACATAGATTGTAGTGAAGAGCTAGGTATCATTGGCTGGCCACAAATGTTATAATAAAGGGTTGTAATGACAACAATGAGCCATTTAGACTATAGTAGGGAGTTGCATTAACGTTCGTTGGCCTTAGAGGCTAGAGTAGTTGCATTGGTTGTGAGCCACATAGGCTGTAGTGGGTCACTTATGTCGTAGTTGTGAGTTGTAATAGTTTCAGTTGACCGTTGGGGTCGTAGCGGAGGTTTGTAATGATAGTAGTCTACAATGTAGGCCATAGTAGGGAAATACACTAACATCCATATGCAAAGGCTTGAGATGGAAGCAATATGAGTTATGAATCATGTAGGTTGTAGTTGGTTACATGGGTCACTGTGGTGAGCTACAATGCCGTGCATAAGCCATAGAGCTTGAGTTGAGAGCTACAATAATGTCTATAAGCCACAATGGTTGGAGTTAGGAGCTACACATGCTATGAGTCACGTGGGTCATTATTGGTTACATAGGCCGTAATGGTGAATTGCAATAACGTTTGCTTGCCACAGTAGTTGGAGTTGGGAGCTACATGAGTTATGAACTTGTTGGATGTAATTGGTCAATTAGTTCATGGAGGTGAGCTATAATAACATATGTGGGCCACATAGATTAGAGTTGGGAGCTGCATTAGCTTTAAACCACGTAGGTCATAGTTGTTGTCCGGGGCTTGTAATCAGTCAAGACAGGAACAAATGGTCAAACAATTGAAATTAAAATTTATATATTCATGTATAATTTAATAGTTGAAAGAGTCACTAATTAAATTAAATTAAAGAAATATATTTAAATTTTATCTTGTTACTTGTTGTCTGTGTCTTCTATAAATATTTTTCCTTTTATCGCTCAACTTTTGATCATTTAATTAAACTTAAAAAATTAGTTTAAAATAATGATGAACTAAACAAGTAGTGAATACTCATATTCTTAAACTACAATAATACAAAAAAAAAGAACGCAATATGCATGCCAGTTCAACAATATATGGGAAAATTTTCACCTCCTTGGCTTTCTGACACTTCTCGCTCCATCTCCTCACTGTTTGGTTTCCTAAATACTCACTTCTTTTCCCCATCTTCAGTTTTCTACAACTCGCATAATCTCCCTCTGTTCGACTCTTGATTTCCTCTTCTAACTTGTTATTTATTCTTCCTTGACTAACTGAAATGGGACCTCACAATCTTACCTACATAGGAAAATTTTATCCTCAAAATTTAGAACTTTTAGTTCTATTATTATTAATTTTTTTATAATTACCCTAATGAATCTTTCATCAAGATTATGTAAATTAATCCTAAACCTTGTGCTCGGACATTACTTTTGTCACTACCTGACCCAGGATTTGACATTAACTAAGACGGAAATGGATGGTCGAATGAAATTAATTTTTTTATATTCCTCTATAATTTAACTAATGAAAGAGTCATTAATCAATTTAAAATAAAGCAATATATTTAAATTTATCATGTTATTGTTGTTTGCGTATTCTATAAATATTTTTATATTATATCATTCATTTTTTAATCACTTAATTAGACAGTCAAACTGGCTTGATTTGACTCTAATTTGATCAATTTTGGTGTCATTAGGTTTGTCTTGTTGAGCCGGTTTGTTTGACAGTAAGTTTACAGAAGTTAGAGTTCTTGGTAATTTCAATTTGAGTTTGAATATTTTTTTGCTTAAAAGCTGCCTCGAGATTCATGTCAAATGCTTCAACTTGCATGCTAAATGGGAAAATTTGTTGATCGCATATCAAGGATAGCAAATAATATATGATTCTCGTGTGTTCACAAAAAAAAAAGTAATTTAATGATAAAAATTAACAAGCTTAAGGTTTCTTAATTATGAGATCATTAAAACACTTACATGGTAAAAAAAATGATATATCATAAAAAGAAATCAACAAACGTCATTTGATGTAGCATTGTGTTATTTTGGTGAAATTTATCAAATAATATTTTGGAAAAAAATATTAAAATTGGACTAAAATTCTCTACATAAAAGGGAGTATAAATCTTAACCTAAAGTTTAAAAAAGAGAGCTCTAAGATCTATGGAACTATATAACTCTACTTGATGTTTGATAATGATGGTCGCTACCAGCAGTCGTTGTCTCTAGTTATCACCATTTGACTCTCCTTCTAGATCTTCACCCACATCTTTCATCATCTAAATATTATTATCCAACCATCTTTATTTGATCATTATTGTCCATCTACTATTATCTAATTATTGTTTCGCGTTAGTCATTGTTCAATTTTAATCATCTGACCATCTTTACTCAACTATCACCATCCATTCATTAACATTTGACTACCATCATTCAACCGCTATCAATAAAGGGTTGCCTGAAACCGTCATTTAACATCATCTATCATATTTTCTCAACTTTCTGCGTACTCCCACTAAAGGGATGATTCTATAAATAAGGGATTGCACACTTCTCTTAAATTATTGTTCGTCATTGTGATTTTGTTTCTATCACTCTTTTCTGTCTTAACACTTTATTTCTTGAGTGAGAATCACGAACAAATCAAAATTTAATATAACTGAATTTAGTAAATCAAGGATTTATGGCTGAAAAAGGTATTTATCAGAGATGCATGCCCTTAGTAAACTCCTAAAAATCCCATAAGAAGTTTAAAATTTTTAACTACCGAACTAGAACATAAAAATACTATTTTGGAAATTTAAAAAGCGCATTTTTGTAACTTGTAGATGGAATTAATCACTCGTCCCTGCTCCCGTTTCGGACCAGTAACTATGCTGTAGTTGGAAGTAGAGGCAAATGCGCTGGTAAAGTTGTTGGCCATCAATCCCTGCAATCTGCAATAAAAGCCAAACCCGTTCGGCAGCTCAGCGCCGTTGAGACAGGGGGCTTCTCCTACGCCGAGTTGCTCGCCGCATTCCAGAATCGAAGATTGGAGGAGAGAAGACGGAAGAAGAGTTGAAGCCATGGTAGGACCAAACCGGCCACTTTTCGTTCTCTTCGGGTCTTCGATCGTTCAGTACAGCTTCAGCAACGGCGGATGGGGCTCCATTCTCGCTGACATCTACGCGCGCAAGGTTTCTAGTTCGTTTTTTCTCACATCAATCCGTTCTTGTCGGCTCCAGTTCTTTTATTTTTTGGTTGATTTGTTCGGGTTTTAGGCTGACATTCTTTTGCGCGGATATATCGGTTGGAACTCGAGGCGTGCCCTACAGGTGCTTGATAAAATCTTTCCCAAGGTATGCGGTGTTGTTTTTAGTTTTTGTTATTTTTTTTTGGTGAAAAGAAATTGTTGATTTGAGGAATTGAGAGGTCTGCTGGAACTGAGATTTTGGAAAATGAATGAAGATTTCTGGAACATAATTAGTGTTTTAGAATTGAAATATGAATTCTGATTGATAAAGTTTTAGAGAAAAAAAGTTGGTGCTTAGATTTTATCTTAGGGAATTTGATTCAAATGTAGTTTATGGTTGATGTTGATTAGTGATCAAAAGTAAATTATGTTTGAAATCAAGGTCAAGTGGAGGCCTGATGTTTCCATGATGAGAAAAAAAAAGGAAAAAATGTAAGGAAGAGGAGACCTAAAATAGAAACTATAATACTTCAAGTGCCAAAGAATATACATTGCCTTGCCCTTAATGGTTTAGGGTTTGAAATGCAATTGTCATGTTTGGCTCAGCATGATTGGTTGGGCATGACAGTTTTCCGTGAAAGTCTTCTAATTTTCTTTATCTGAAGTCCACTTTTGTATGGTTGCTGAGAAGAAACAAAACCAGAACAGTTGGAGAAAAAGACAGAAATTGTGGTTAACTTTGACGATATGTTTACACACCTCTTATTATAATTTTCTGTTTTTGTATTGTTGCTGGAAGGTGTTCTCTTCAATTAGCTGTTTAATAAATAAAGTTAAATTCCAACGACGGGGATAGGTAATATTGGTTCTTTCTTCTATCAAGGAATAGTGTTGAATTCAATCTAGTGTCCGATAAGTGCAACATGATAATATTAGAAGAAAATGTTCTAAGAAGTGAATGGGAATGCTTTAGGAAGCACATGGATGGTGACAAAGGAGTAGTAGAGAAGAAAAAAAATAAAAATATCGCCTGAAAAGTAAGTCCTCACAAATAAATTCAATGCGAATGAAGAAAATGGAAAAACATTTTTTTAATGTTATTTTGTTTTGACATGTGTATGAAATTGGTCAGATTTTTTTTTTCTAAAATTTATTTCAACAGTTTTTTTGATAGGAAGTGGATAAATGTAGTTTTTTAACCCACATTAACAAAAGGTGAAAAGCTTCAATTAGGAGGGATTAGAATAGGCTCGGTGTTCACTTTCTGTTTTATTATTCGCTTATAATAGAAAGAAAATTGCATACAGTTTGTGTGAAAATTAAAAATTTTATCTTATAATAATAACATAATATAGTCACCCAAAAGTTCATTTTATCAAGCACAATTCTTAATGCTAATTTCTTAGATCTAGAAAGTATTCAAATATTTGAGCTAAAAACTTTCAGAGATCATCTGAACTTCTTTTTGAACAATGTTATAGTCGAAAAAAGCATTTTGTTGGACAAACTCAATGATACAAAAAGTTTATTAATCTGAGTTGTAATAGACCTAATGTAGCTAGAAATTTCTTAAGGTTACTTAGAGCGTAAATATACTCTGAATTTTAGGTGCTTATAGCAAAATAAGTGTCTTGACAGTGCAAATTCAAGGAGTAGAATATCACTAAAATTTGAGTTTATTAGCCACTAACACATTTAAAACATTTTGAATGATCAAAGGGGATCAATTATGATCATTATATGGAGTTTTGTGATTACCAACAGAAACTGATTGGATATCTGCCTTCAGAAATTTTTAAATAAACTTTTCTTCTCCGCATTAAGGGGAGGATCCTAGATGGGGTCTTGTATCAGAGAATTACGAGACACGAAAAGTTATTGACAACCACCAATGCCGTCGATGCTTGACATATCACTTCCAACGTTTGTTGATGCCCATTGATGCAGAGCAACCCCGACATTCATCGTCCATCATAGTTTTCCACATAATGGCATTTATGTCTGTTGTCTGTCGTCATCTATTACTAGCTAATATATAGCACTCATCATCTTTCCTTATCAGCCCGTCTTCTTTAGTGACAGAGAAGGTCTTTGTAACTTGCAACCTTCATAGTTAAAAGTATTTCAACTAGGCCAAACTCTGTAGGTTTTTTCCTTAAAAAAATTTTTAATGCACAAATATTTTGCATTTGTGAGCCACAATTTACTCTTCTGTTTCTTGGTTAAATTTCTATGCAACGGTAAGAGGATAAACTCATCCTCTGCTGCTGAGAATATTCTAGCACACAACAAGGTTAATGGGTGGATGAGTGAAAAGGTAACTTAGCCCAGTCCAAACAACCTGCACCTAGTATGCATTACATGAATTTATGCCAAACAAAGTAAGATAGCCGAAACTTATTTCCATGAAATAATTTTCACAAATCAGCCCTTATCATTTTCCAATGTCTGTTGAAGCAAAACTTCTCTTAGTTTAGCAAGCAAGCCTCATAGGTGCATTATAAATTGTGGAAATGTGGTGATGCTGTTAGCATCCATAGAAAGGAAATAATTTAGCCAGCATTTGAAAAACCACACTCCCGCATAATGCAGGCTCCAGTTTCCGTAATTTATTCACCATTTAGAAAATGAACTGCCCATATTAACAAGCAATATGGCAAACCAAGGTGGGACACATCAATAGTAGGGATATAAGTGTATTGAACAGCATCAGTTTAGCTAAGGTTTTTATGTTTTCTTGGGTACTAGGAAGGGTACAGATTGTAACTAAAATTAAACACACCGACCTGTGGAATTTTATTTCATGCTGAACAGAAACGGGATACTTTATTTGAAGTGGATAGTTAAATTGACAGTGCCCATTGACATCACAATCTGATCCCGGAACTTTGGTCTCCTTTTTGGAAGCAATTCACTCTAGTGAATTTTAAATTTTTTAGACGAAGACTATCATTGCATCTTAGGAGCCTCATGCAAATGTCCAAATTTATAATTTGGGTGTTTTACTTGTTTGACTTAATTTTATCATAATGCCTCCTCTTTCAAGGTCGCCAAATTGATTAAATATTGATTTCTTTTCATCCACTAAACTCTTTCTTCAATTATGATTTGTGGAGGCTTCTCCATTTATGATAGTTCTTATCCACTTACTCTTTTGGAAGGCATGCTTTTTTCTTCATTTTTGATGTCATTTGGTAGCTGAAGATACACTATTATGTAACTATACGCAGCCTTAACTACTCTTTTATCATCTTTATTTTGGTGTTGTCAATCTTGATGACTAAGTTCCAGTATACAACATTTAACAATGGTGTGTTAGAGGTGAGTTGTATGTTTTTTTTTTTTTTTGTCATTTTATGCATGTACATGTCACCTTATTTGCCAAAGGTAAACCGATAACTTCTCCTTTAGTCTTCAATAGGACGGACCAACATCAACATAAATTATTGGCTTTATAAGTTTACCCGCTTGCTTTGTTGTTACTCTCTGCCAAAATTACATCATAATATTATTTGAACAAAAATATATTTTTTTCTCCAGCAGCAAGTTGATATTATTCGACCGTCAATGCATTACCGTATATAGCTATCATAAAGGTATGAGCTATTGAAATTGACTTGGCTGATGTCAATTGGAACGAACGATCGTTTCTATTAATTTGTCAATTTAGTTCTTAGTGATTGCAAAAATTGAAGTAATATTGAAAATCAATCATAAATTTTGCACTAAATTGGCAAAAATGGGGCTCTTTTGGTTGCTGGTGTTGATGATGGCATTGATCACTTTTTGATTAATTTTTATTCTTAGTGTGAATGGTTAGTTTCCTGTGTCTAATTTGGTATGAAGCTTAAGGGATGGAAGTGGCCTATGATAAAGAGCGGTGCGGGGACCGTGCCTAATACCTGAGGTAACCCAAACGACAATAGGAAAATTAAATATTTTTGTTGAACTCAAATAGAAAATTACAACTACACAGACTGAAATAGAAATAGCAACAAACACGACATACGACATACAAAAAATAGAAAATAACAATGACATGGCTCACGACACGGTGTTAGGTGGATCTCGAGTGGTGGTGGTAGCCATTAGGGGCTTGGAAAGGTGAAGGTAAGGTCAGGAAGGTGCAAGGTTGTGGGGAAACAGTGACAAGGCAGCGTCAGTTTGCTGTCCTGGGGGGTAGCAAGCAGGGAATTGCTGTAACAGGCAGAAAGCAACAAGAATCGGCTGGCCTGAGGACCTGGAATGGGGGGAAGGCAGCAGTGAGGTGACTTTTCGGGGGCGGCAGCAAGTCCGGAAGTGATGGTGGCTAGGAAGGCTCAATGGGGATTTCCAACAGTTTCGGGTGGCGGCGGTAAAGGAAGTAGTTGGGAAGCGATGCTGGAAGGTTGTTGAATGGTGGAGGGCAGTTGTGGTGGGCTGCAACACGCCTGGAAAGGGAGGGAAGTGGCTGGAAATGGTGGAAGTACAAGAAACAACAGTAAAAGTTGTTGGTCTGTCGGCTGCGGCAGGGAAAGAGCGATGGGGATCGATGTAGGAAGGGTGCGGAAGGTTAGCGGAAGGATAAATACCACCTGACGACCAAGATATAAGTCGAAAGCTTTTTGCGATTTTGAGAGGAGAAAGAGAAGAATTAGAAGAAGGGGAGACGGTCGAAACTTAAAGCTATCGAGAAGGGAAGGGGAGGCCGGTTGTGGTAAAGGGGAGACGGTCGAAACTTAAAGCTATCGAGAAGGGAAGGGGAGGCCGGTTGTGGTAAAGGGGCTTAAGGTTTTATTTTGTTTATATATATAAGTATATTAATATATTATATTAATTATATGACTTACATTATATAAATATATAATATTTATACAACTAATATTAATATATTATTATTAATTATTTATTATATATTACAATTTATAGGATTTAATTTTTTAAAATATGATAAATTTTTAGAGTATATAATTATTTTTAAAATATGATAAATTTTCTATCTATAATTATTTTAAATTATTTTATATTTCGAACAATAACGATTCAAACACGTTCGAACACATGAGTGTTTGTGTTTGATTCGTTTATAAACCGAATGAAAAAAAAAAATTGTTCGTGTTTCTCACATTTGCTTATCTAACGAATCAAACACGAACTCCTTGACGCGTCGAACATGAACTATTCGCAAACAATGAGCTTTTTTTATAGCCCTAAGTCCCGGGCGTATAAGGATTTCATTTCACTTTATTTTAAATGAGAAATTTTATGTGATTGTACGAATGACCTTTTCAAAACTAACAAACTAAACATATACTATCTCTATCCATGAACAAGGTGGCCGACCATGGAGACGAAACTGAAGATTTTTCTTTGAAACTTTGTATCATATTGATCACTCATGAATCATAATTCCTAGAGATGGGAGAGTCATTGGGATGAGAAAGGGCTGAGCAACTTATTGCTCGAATTGTATGCATTCCAGACATTCTTTAAATTTTTATTTCTATATCAAAAAAGGAGTATTTTGATCTAAAATTAACTTTCGGTTATATTTCCCTAAAAAAATATATAACGGGCATATAATTTTTTTTTTCAATTTTCACTACTATGCTCATATAAAGTCAAATTTTCACATGCGCGCGTGATATATATATATATATATATATATATATATATATAGAAAACACTAGTATTATGGAAATGATATCACATGAGCATACGCTTTGAGAAAAGTTCTAAAAGCATACAAATGAATTTTAAAATGTAAGATTTTAAAACTTGTAAATATTGAATTCAGGAGCCTTGAGAAGGAAATAGTGTTAAAAAAGGTGATTGTATTATTCCACATGATAATTCTTGTTACACCATCAACAAATTTTCGTCATCCGATATGAATCTCCAGGCAATTTCTGAGCTAGCGTCATTTAAATTTTAATTAAAACTTACAATCAAATTGACATTTTCGATTAGGCAAACCCAACAATACCAAAATTGGTCCAATCTGAGTCAAATCTTGTCTATATCAAGCCATCAAACCGCTTTTGAATGTTTTTTTGTGTATAATTGAATGTCAAACAAATTCAAAATATGATAAGTTTAAAATTAAGTTAAGCGTCTCGATGAGACGGAACCAATGAGCCCAAGATTGTTTAGTTTTGATATCATAAAAACACTCGAATGTTCACCAAATGTTGTTCAATCTAGGGAGTTTCTTCGGGCCGTCCGATGCAGTGGTTCAAATTTCTTCCTTATTTGTAAAGAAACTTTTCCCTGACTCTATAAATAGAGTCTTACCCTCCTTCTTGAGAGAAAAGGGAGACCTTGAGCTAGAAGACTAAAGCTTGGGAAAGGAGTTGAAGTCCAACATCGTATTTACACTGCATATCCGACGAATATCTCTCACTATTGCAACTGTTGGTCACCGTCTACCATCGCTTGTCGGACACCGTCAACCATCGACTCCCTCGACTCCTTGCAATGAAACCCATTGTAGAATCACGTCGTGCACGCTGCGGAATTCCGATGTATATTGCAGAGTAATGAGACATTCTATAGAGCAACACACCCCACATACGGTAAAATTATGCCTTCCAAATATGGTGTAATAATGCACCCCAAAATGGTGACTTTCTCCAAACTCGTAAAGCTCTCTTCTTGTATCTTACCACTACGGTCTACGTGGTCCAAAGCTTTTCCAGCTCCGACTCCGGCCTCTATTGCCTATGAATGTAATCACATTTCATTACTCTAGCCTATGTGAACAACTACGGTCTACGTGGTCCACAAATTTCCCAATTTTTTACTCCGACATCTGTGGCCTACGGATGTCATCACAGCTCACCACTATAGTCTACTTGACCAACTACAACCTATATGGTTCACAACACGTTCAGCTCTTGACTCAGCATCTGCGACCTGTGGACGTCATCACAACTCACCACTGCAGTCTATGTGGTCAATAGTTCGTGCAACTCCCCACTCCGGCCCCTGCAACCTATAGACGATATCATAGTTTACCACTATGACCTATGTGACCAACTACGACCTGCATGTCTCATAACTCCTACATTTTATTACTACAATCTCTGCAGCCAACAAACGCTTCTAAAACAACTATCTGCGGCTCACACGACCAACCACAACTATGGCCTACACAATCAGCTGACACTGTTGTCAGTGTCTACAACATTCATGACGAACTACTATTTTCATAGCAATTGACTATGACCCTTGTAGTCTGCTATCACTAAAAACTGCATTCATTATAGTTAAACTACGATTATTATCAATGAACTAATATTTTAAATTTACAATAATCAATTTTATACTTTCATCTTTCTTGATTCATGAGAAGAGTTGACCTATGTAATCAACATTTATGATGGATTATTTCAAATGTGCTAGCTAGGCCTATGATTTTTTCCCCTTTCCAAAGTTTTTACATCAAAATTGAGATATTTCCTTCTGCTTACTCTTTCTATTATTGTCTGAGTGTGTGTTAGATTTCATGTAACACTAAAGTGACAATTCATTACTCTACCATTGCAGACCTCCTTGCACGCATCATTTTGATGCTGCTCGTTCGACACTGTCTTCAAGCTCGAGTCTTCGAGCCTCTAATTAATCTCTCAATAATATACATCATCCAACTAGCGAAGGAAGCTTCTTTGCACATCTTGATGATCATTTTTTAAGCATTTTCCGATGTGAGGGGCAACCTACACTGTAGTTTCGAAAGGTCGTTCACGACAACTCCCTGAGCATGATTATAATGTCGTAGTATTCTTGCTTTTTATTCAGACACAAAGTCTATTACAACTTCCAGGTTGGGGGGCAATCTTCACTGTAGTTTTGAAAGACTCACATTAACATTTCGAGCACCACTGTGCTGGGGTAATCATCTCACGTTTCATTTAAATGTTAAGTCTTCGAGAACCACTTCCAGACTGGGGGGGTAACTTCATCAATAATGCTTCCTCAACACCCCCCCACCCCAAACAAGGCTGAAATTTTTTCTTCAATTGTATCTGGAAGTTGATCTCTTCAATGTTCGATACATAGGTTGTTATATAACATGTGAAAAACTCCCTACCGGGCGCAATAAATTTAAAAGTAGCAACTATCAAGCTGTCTAGCATTATTCTTGAGTTTGATGGCAAAGATATTTCCAAGAAGAAGTACAATCTATTGCGACCTATACCATAATCTCGAGAACACAAAGCATCTATGATATCTCATTCTAGGCTTTAATCCATCTCAGGGGACTCAATTTGACATCTTCCATCACAGGCTATGGTCATCAGACGGAAGCTTCGAATAACAACCTCAGACTTGTAAACAATTCTTGGTAGATTCCTCGCAATCTCTTTCATTACAGTTTACGACCGACAAGCAAAAACTTTGATTAATAACCTTGGATATGTCAACTATCTTTGGTGGATTTGATTTGACTTTGTCCATCTTAATTTAATATTGTCAAGCATCTCCGACTATACAACCTAAGATGAGTCTTACATTCTTAATGGATTATTCTTTTGACTCTATTCCAATATAGTTAATGCCATCGAACATCCCTGTTATACAACCTAGGTTTGGTCTTACATCTATCATGGATTAGAACTTGATTCTTCTACTGCAGGCTGTGGTTACCAAGCAAGCACGCTCTGATGAGCAACCTTAAAAAAATCAAACTTTCTTAGCAACAACTCAGAAGTCGGGCAACGTTAGTTCAGAAATTGGGCAATAATATTTTGTAACTGCCCAAAAGTTGAAACACTCATAGCTCAAAAGAAAGGATAAAAACAACCTCAGAAGTAATATTGAAATTTTTATTACATCAATAGAAGAAAGACGTACAGATATACACATTATCACCGTGTACAAATACCATATTATATGACTGAAATGCTACAAAGACCAATACACACTAATATAAAGGTCACAACAAGTCAGCACATCTTCAAATGATGTTGAAATGCCTCCAAATTCTGGTACTTTTGCTTATATTCAGAGGGACAAGAATCTCTAGAGAGCATCTCAGCAACACGAAAAATCTCCTCTAGAAATCACCACAGCAACGCGGGAATACTCCCCCAGAAAGCGTAACAGCATCGTGAAAAATCTCCTTCCGGAAAACGTGATAACAATGTAAAAAATTTCTTCTATTAAACACCACAATAACACAAGAAATCTTTTCCGGAAAGGGCGACAATAACGTGAAAGGAGATCTCGTTGATCGCCTGCAAGTAAACTGTGGGACACATTTTTTCTTCTAGAAATCTTGTTGATCGCTTGCTAGTAGGTCGGAGGAGTCCATTTTTTTCCTCCGGAAAAGCATAACGACAACGTGAAAGGAGATCATGTTGATCGCTTGCAAGTAGGCCGAGGGACATATTTTTTCTTCTAGAGATTCGGTTGATCTGCTAGCAGCTGGGGGACTCCACATTCTTCTTCCATAAAGCACAACAACAACATGAAATGAGATCTCATTGATTGCATGCCACCAGGCCAAGGGACTCTGCCTTCTTTCTCTGGAAAGCGCAACATTAACGTGAAAGATGATCTCATGGATCGCCTGCAAGCAAGCCAGATGAAACATTTTTTTTCTAGAGATCTCGTTGATTACCTGCTAGTCGACCAAGGGAATCCACCTTCTTCCTTCGGAAAGCGCGACAACAATACAAAAGGATATCTCGTTTATCGCCTGCAATCAGGCCAAAGGAAACCTTTTCTCTTTTAGAGATCTTGTTGATCTCTTGCTAGCAAACCCATAGACTCCACTTTTTTTCTTTTGTGAGTTTCGTTAATCGTGTGCTAGCAGGCTGGGTGACTCCACCTTCTTCCTCTTTTTGACCTATTTATAGGCTCAAAATGACAAAGAAAAAACATTAAAAATATCCAATATTTGTTTGATCTATGGATCGTCGATATTGTCCTTTGCCATCAACCGATCACTAGATCGCTTCCACGTTCTTACGTATGATCTCACATTCCCTAGATTGTTGACATGGTAGACCACCGTCCATGTCCACAGATCACTAATATGGCTCTTCGCCATCAACCTGGTCACTCCCGCCTCCTGTCGTTCGATCCCACGTCCTCAAATCGCTAACATGGCAGCCCATTGTCCATGACCTCTAGTCACAGCTATCGCCCGCCACCTCTGACAGCCACCGCTCCCACCTTTGGCCAACTCTAGCCACCCCTCCCGGCTGACTTTGGTCACCGCCCCCTGCCAACTCCGGCAACTTTTTTCGCCAACTCCTGCAAATTTCGCCCCCCACCGACCAATTTCGAAAGCTGTTGCCGCTACCAACTCTAGTTAACTTCAACCACCACCGACCAACTTTGGTAGTAGCCTCCGCAAACTTCGACCATCTCTAGTAGCCACCGCCATCGCTTTCGGACAACTCTAATCGCCACATTTGATCAACTCAGGTCGTTGTCGCCTTTAGTCGTTGTCTTTAGCTGCCACCACCTCTGACCAACTCAGGTGGCCTCCGCCTCCGGTTGTCACCTCCGACTATAAAAAATAATTCAATTTTTTAAGTCGAAGAGATTTGAACCCATGACCTTTCACAAATTAAACAAATCAGCTGCCAACTCAACGAAAAAGCTTTTCTTATATAAAATTACACTATAATATATGTGTGTGTGTAATCCCGTATATTATTATTTTTGGACGACAAAGTTGTTCTCTTCCAAAAATAGGGGGCATCTAACACGTCATCAACAAATTTTCATATTCGACATGAATCTTGAGGTAATCTTTGAGCAATAAATGTTCAAATTTTGATAAAAAAATCATTCAAAATTTCAATTTCAACAAATTTATAGTTAAATTGATTGACTCGAAGAAATGGACACAACGATAATAAAATTAGTTAAATCTGGTCAAATCAAGTCTATATCAAGCCATTAACCGCTTTTCAAAGCTTTCAGTACATAATTGAATGGTCAACAAATTACAAATTTGAAAAGCTTATAGTTAATTCGAGTTTATCATCACGATCAACTACAACCTATGCAGTCCACAGCTTATGCAAATCCTGACTCTGTCCCCTTCAGTCTATGAACGTCTTCACAGCTCATTATTACGACTTACCACTTATTTGACCAACTATGATCTACGTAGTTCATAGCTCGTGCAACTCTTGACTCCAGCCCCTGCGGCCTATTGACGACATCACAACTTACAACTACGGCCTACGTGACCAATCATAGCCTACGTGACCAAATATAACTTCTGTGGTCCACAATTCGCGCAGCTCTTGACTACGACTTTTGTGACCAACTATGATCTATGTGGCTCATATCTCGTGTATTTTCTGATTCCGACCATTGTTGTCTACGGACGTCATGGTAGCTTACCATTAAGGTCTATGCGACCACTACGACCTATGTAGCTCATAGCTCTTGTAGCCTCCTACCCGACCGACACTCTCGGCCCACACGACTAATCACTACCATGGCTTTCAACTATAGCCTATATGACAAGCTGATGCTACTACCATCGTCTACAACATTCACGATGAAGTACGACATCCATAGCAATTGAATTCAACTCTTACAACCCGCTATCAACGAAACTACATTCATTACAGGTAGACTACGACTATTATCAATGAACAACTTTTGTACATTTGTAATTATCAATTTTATAACTTAATATATTCTCTAATTTAGAAGAAGAGTGGACATATGTACTCTTCATTCATAGTGGATTATTTCAATTAGGCTAGACCTCATGGTTTTTTCCACTTTTCAAACTTTTTTCATGTAAAAATTGATATTTCTCATGCTTACTTCTCTCTCTTATTATCTGAGTGTGTGCTGAATTTTCATGTAATGTTAAGACAATAATTCATTATTCTACCATCACTGACATCCCGACACGCATCAATTTTTTTTGTGCACATTTCAATTCTAATAAAACTTTTCTAACTCATACACAAGTCAATGAAAACTGACGCACTTGTTCTCATGAACATATTTTAAATGACTTTTATCACTATTTATCCTCCTGAATAATTGCCTTATACTTAATAAAAAAACTCCAGAAAAGGGTTGTGCTAAGAAATATCCATTTTGCGCTTTAAAGAATTGCAACCTGATCAATCTTCTAAAAAACTGTCATTTGGTATTTAAAGAAATTTCTTTCCAGTTGATTCTCAAAAAATAATTTTATGGTAATGCTAAAGCTTGCATCATAACGGTTTTGACTGTTAAATTTGAAAAAAAAAAATATCAAATTTTTACAACCTCCTATAATTGTATATAATATATATTTACATTTATACCCCGCATTGTAGAAATAGTTATGCCCCTTAAGCACAGTCACTGCTTACATTGCTTCGAATAATTCCCCTTTTGTAGGATGCAACAGTGCAACCTTCTCTAATTATTGCTTATTTTGGCGGCAACGATTCAATTGGACCTTATCCATCTGGCTTAGGCCCTCATGTACCACTGCCTGAATATAAGGAGAACATGAGAAAGATTGCTGCTTACCTTAAGGTATCATTTATCTATTTTAATATGTCTGTGCATGTTTAAACTGACTACATTTTGACATTTAATTTGTTCATTTTACCATAGAATCTGTCAGAAACCACGCGTGTTATTTTCCTTAGTTGTCCTCCTCTCAACGAAGAAAGGCTTCTTCAATCTACAAGGTGCTGCTGTGCTGGAGCTTGTTTTAATTTAAATTCTAGTGATAATTACATACAAAACAGTCTAAACATTGCTATTTACAGAACTAGCACCCGGGTAATTTTTTGAATTACCTAATTGATGCATTTACCTGTGTCAGGATCAAACCATTGAGATTTTGATAAAAAATGAAAAATATGAGTGAAAATTTGAAAAATAGATGAAAGAGTGCTAGATCTGTAAAACCAATGTTTCTAGTGCTATGTATGTAGCTTGTATCCCCCCCTTATAAGTCTGAGCTATTTTCATGGCAGCCCTGCATTAAGCGAGATAGTTCGGACGAACGAAACCTGCCGGCTATACTCTGAAGCTTGCATACAAGTTTGCGAGGAGTTTAACTTGAAGGTTATTGACCTCTGGACTTCATTTCAACAAAGGGATGATTGGGCTGATACATGTTTTACGTACGCCTCCAATCTCATTTTATTCAATTCATATCAAAACTTCACTATTCTCTGCATTTTCCTACTGATATTTCTATCCCTTTACATTTCTTTTTGTGGGCTTTTTACATGCACACCACACAATTCTTATGTATTTACATATCTAACACCTAAATTTTTATTTTTTATATGTCAAATTTACATACATAGCACACTATTCTTATGTATTTACATATCTCATGCCTAAACTTCCATATTTACATATATAAACACTTTGGTGATTTCAACCTATGCATGAGAAGATGTATTTTGCTTTTAAAAAGCAAGAATACTGTCATTTTTGACATGATATTAAAGATTCGAGCGCTTTATGTGTAAATATAAAAGTTTAAGTGTGAGATATGTAAATACATATGAATTATGTGTTATATAACACTCAAATCTTCACTATAACATTAAAACTACCACTATTACAAACTTATAAAAAGTGAAATGTAAGCATAAGTGGGATAGATGCAATATTAAAGTTTAGGGAATGGTGTGTTATGCATGTAAATCTTCCTTTTTTTTTTTAATTAATGAAATAATGATATTGAAACATGGTTGGTTTCAGTGATGGTCTCCATTTTTCATCTGAAGGGAGTAAGATAGTTGTGGAGCAAATACTGAAGATTCTCAAAGAGGCAGATTGGAATCCATCTCTTCATTGGAAGTTTATGGCGACAGAGTTTGCAGAGGATTCATCTTATGATCTTGTTGCTGCTGATGGAATCTCCACCATTAATCCTTCGGAGTGGACTTTTCACAGAGACATTCAGTGGGATTAGATTTCTTCTGCTCTATTTTGTTCCTGAACGTTCCATTTCTTACCTGTAGTTCTTCCTTGATTTGATGGTCTTAAGGAAATATAGCCGTTGTTTATTACCGTTAAATTTAAACTCATATATATGGAAGGTAGTTCATTATGATCAGATTGGTGGGCTGTATCAGATCATTATGCTTCATATTGTGAATTGTAAATGGGATCTGCTGCTTGTTCTTGTGTTTCTTTGGTGATTTGTAGGAAATGTTTTTTTTTTCCTGATATTTTATGAATTTAGATTTTTTCTAAAAAAGGTAAATCTTATTTGCATTTCCTTCTTGCTATATATCATATTTTGCTATTCTGATAGAAATTATAAAAGAACCTGGCAGGTAAAAGACAAGTACATAGTGAATAATCAATTGTTACAAATAGAAATGATTGCAATAATTGCAGTATATCTTATTGATAGAATTACAAAGAAGTCTCAAAATGGTCTCGTGACTTTTAGTCCTAGAGTTTATAGAAGTGTTGATTTAGTCTCCATACTTCTTAAATTGGGGTTGAAACAGTCGTTCGTGATGATTATTTCAGCCCATATTAAAAGGGTATGAGGACTAAATTTGTATTTTATAAATTTTTAGATAAAAATGACTCCCAATATACAGTTATCTGACTTATTAGTGTGACACTTTTCTTGATATAATTAGTTATCAACATGTCATTCTGATGTTGTGGTTTTGAGAGTGGGCTATGGTTGAGCTTTGTTTAGTCTGAAAGAGGGCAGCATGAAATTTCAACAATTTGTTGGTGAAGAATCCATAGCCATTGCTTTTATTTTTTTTATTTGGGAGATTTACATGTATATCACACAATTTTTATGTACTTGCATATCCAACACCTAAAGTTTAATATTTACATTTATGACACATAGGAGTTTGGTGTTATAAACCTATGCATGACAAGATTTATTTCACTTTTAAAAAGTTAGTAAAATTATTCTAGAAGCTAATTTCAATGTCGTATAGGGCTCCGATTTCAATAAGTATCAATAAATTGGTCGTCTCGACAAGATGAGCTCGATGATACTAAAATTGGTTTGAACTGAATTCAATCAAGCAAATATCAAGCTATAAGAGGGCCTTTAGAGGTTTGGATTGTAGATTTTATGATCAAGTGAACTCAAAATTTGACATATTTCTATTCAAATAGAGCATCTCGACAAA
Organism: Phalaenopsis aphrodite; assembly: GCA_003013225.1. Taxonomy (NCBI): domain Eukaryota; kingdom Viridiplantae; phylum Streptophyta; class Magnoliopsida; order Asparagales; family Orchidaceae; genus Phalaenopsis; species Phalaenopsis aphrodite. The sequence goes on along the minus strand of NEWO01000021.1, from coordinate 2,572,828 downwards.
AATTAAAAAAAAATCCAACGAGTCAAAGCTTGCTTAATTTTGAAGTCATTAAGGCCCTTAAATCATTAAAAAAATCATATAATCAATGGGAATCAATATGGGTTATGTCATATGATCTGGTGGTTACGGGGGTTGTTTGCCAAATGACCAAAATGTCTCTCCCTTCGAAGCTAAAAGAGACTCCATATGTTCACATGAGAGAGAGGAGAAGTTAAATTTCAGTGTTATTATGGACTAAAGACCCGATGATAACATTCGATCTATGTAACTGCCGACCACCATCGACCACTATCTACCTACAACAATCAACCACCGTCCGCTGACAATCGTTGATGACCGTCGACCACCCATGCTCGTCGCCATCAGCGAACTTTGCTTGCTAATGTTGTATCCTAATTATGGTGTAATGAATAACACTGTATTGAAGACTCGACGATAATTTTCATCATCTGTAGCCACCGACGTCTCCTTCTTGTTAAAGTTGTATCTCAAATACGAGCATAATATATAACATCGTATTGAAAACCAGACAATAAATTCTTGTCTTTGAAGCCATCAACCACTATCAACCACCACCCACTAACTGTCGTCTGCCATCAACCACTTTCAGCCGCCGCTGCTCGAAGCCATCAAATAACTCTACTTACCCATGATGTATCCTAATTATTGTGTAACAAATAATGCCATATTGAAGATCCGACAATAAATTATAGCATCTGTAGCCATCATGAACACTGCTTATTAACGTCATATCCCAAATACAGTCATAATGTATAATATTGTATTGAAGACCTGATAATAACCTCTGGCCTCTGTAGACACTGATGACCTTTGCTTGTGTAAGACCTATCCAAAATAAGGTTGTAACGTATTGAAGACCCAATGATAAGTTTTAGCCTTCGTAGTCACTAATCACCATCAACCACCATTGGCCTTCACCACTGACCTCTCTCGTTCACTGGCCACTGGCGACCATCGCTCATGTCCGTCCTAGACAAAATACGAAGGTTTTTCTAAGAAAATATATTTTTCTTTATGTTTTATAAAGATAAATGCAGTGTTCAGTATAATATTGTAATTATGTGCTTGCATAGAGAAGGGGTTCAATGATTAACTATGACCTATATGGATGGTTACTACTACAGCTTCTAACTACGATTTATGTGGCTAACTGTTGTTGCTACTATCAACTACAACATATGTGGCTAACTGCTATTGCATCTACCAACAATGGCTTGTGTGACAACTATGACCTCAGTGGTTATCTTCCAATACAGCTTTCAACTACGGCCTCTGTGGTCAATTATTGCTACTGTAACTATCAACAACGACATATGTGACTAACAAGAACCTATTTAGCTATCTGTTATTGCAGCTTCCAACTACAGCTTATGTGACTAACTACTATGTAACTACCAATTACAATCTATGTGATCAACTATGGCTTATGTGGCTAACCACTACTGCAACTTCCAATTAGAGCCTTTGTGGCTAGTTGATGTTATTGCATCTATCAACTATGACTTAAGTGACCAACTACGAGCAATATGAATATTTGTTATTGTGGCATCTAACTACGACCTATGTGGCTAACTACCATAACAACTATCAACCACAGTCTATGTGATCAATTACAATCCGTATGACTGATTGCTAGTACAACTATTAATTATGGCATATGTGACCAACTACGGTCTATATGGCTAACCTCTACTGCAACTACTAATTACGACTTATATAACTAACTATGGCCTATGTAGTCAGCTACTACTGTAGCTTCTCACTATGGTCTTCATGATTAACTAATAACACTCTTGCAACTATCAACTACGACATATGTTGTCAGTTATTATTGCTACAATCTATGTATCCAATTGACGCTTCTACAGCTACCAATAGCTTATGTAGTTCGACATCCCAGACTCTTTTAAAGCCTTATATTACTGAAACAATACGTATACTTGCATGAGAAATCATAGTGTGCAAAAATATTTCAAGAATTTAATTAATTTGATAGAGTGCGAATCAAGATTTCTTGTGCTATTATCAGGACTAACACAATTGTGACACAAACACTTGATGGATCACCTAGCACAAGGGATAGTCTGCCAAAGCAACGATATAACAAGCAAGCGAGACTCGAGAAGTGTAAGAAGTGAGTCGGGTGACAAACTTCTAAAAAATGGACAATGTTGCAAGATGTTTGATCATCATTAATGCACAGACAGACCCTTAACGCCCAAGCATCAAAAGCCAATGTCTCTTAGCTTAGCCTAAGTAAAGCTCTAGAGATGTTTTGATTAGAGAGAATATTTGAGGTGAGTGATGAACATATTATCTCAGTAGCAAGTCTTTACTATTGCTCCAGCAAAGATTGCGACAAGATTCACCTGATAAAAGGTGAGGCCCGTCTAAGGAAAAGATAGAGCTGAGCAAACGAGGCGTAGGCATCATAAGACTTCAATAAGGCGATCAACAAAATCAAAACCAACTTAAAAGGCTCAATGAATAATTAATCAATGAAAACATCATAAGCAATAAACAATAAAGTGAATTAAAGATAAAATGAGACAAAAGTAAAAAATTGACTGAAAGGTGCATTTCATTTTGAATACTAGATGATTTAAAAATTTTCCTTTACCAAATTTTTTCAAAAATTTTCTACAAATTGCATTTTAGTGAAAGAGACAAAAATTCTTGGACTTGAATCCTTAAAAGCCAAGTGGAGTGTTGGACGAACCACAGTCCATAACATGCTCTTCCTTAGAAACTTCCCTCCTTTCTGCAACTAGTGTAGGGTGGAGAGGGTCTTATTAAACTTAGTCAAATCCAAATAGTTGGGGTCGATCAATCCTACCCACAAAAATTGGCTTATCACTAGTTTTGTTCTAAGTAGAGATTCCTGGCCTGTCCATCCAAAAAATCCTTCGTCATCTTTATCATGGAAACCCTTTTGGTCAGTACTTCATTCTCATCATGGATGATGGAAAGTCACTCATACATGATATACAACTCTTCTTCAACCTCTTATAGTTTAGCCTCAGTAAATGTTATCTGCTCTTTAGTAGCCTTCGCCTGATCCTAAGCCAACATTTCCCTCTTCTTAGCATTGAGAGTCTTCCGCTTGGCTTTAAGGTATAGTGAGGATAGGAAGTGCATAGCTTCAATCCCCAACAATTTGTACCGATCAAAGGCAAGACATGGGTCTAGAGGGTGATGCCTGTTGAGATGCTTCTCCAAATCTTTGGACCAGAGGATGTTTGTGATTGTCAAGGCATAGGCATCAAGACTCGGGGACTCCAAATATCAATCCTTAAGCATGTTTATTAGGGTGCACCATGAGTCCTTGCTCATAAAGACTTGCAACTTCTGGGTGGACAAGTTTCTTCCTTGCTTCCTTCCATAAAGTCGGGCAGCCTCATCAATCTATCACTGCTCCTCCTAAGCATCCAACTTAGCCCACAAGGCCGCAATCATCACACCAAATCTAACCAAATTCAGGACCTGGTACACCACGATTACATGAGTGTGTTGATGGATAGACAATTATGTCCCCTCAACAGCCACAACTATGCGTCAAACATGGGAGGCACAAACTTCTTTTTCTAGTACACTCCATCGGTCATGTGAGACTGAACTACCTAGTTACAAGAGGACCCGAGGAAGAAGATTTACTTTAAGTATTTCATTTTATTCTCAAGTTCCAATAGATGGAACCTTCTGATTAACCCAAACACAACGCAACTGTCTGACTCAACTTGAAAGGAGAGTATGTGAGAATAATAACTTCACTGACCATGGGATCTCTCTTCAACAACAATAGACAATGTATGTCATGATAGCTGCTATGGAGATGAGCTTCATCTAAGTCTAGATCACTCCATAATGGTTGGGAATTGACCATAGCTTGTGGCAAAATGACTGCAAAAGGCCCCATATGGAATGATCTCGGAAGAAAATACGATCCTCCTCATACTCATTGATCGCTCGATCGTCCGGTCCCATAGCTTGAAGCTGGATGTCATAATAAAAAATGATTCTAAGTAACTTGAAGAAAATACACCACCTTCAAACAAATAGACGGCTTATAATCCGAAAAGCTAAGGCAAGTATTTGGGACCATCCATTCATTTATAAAACTACCTATATTGGAGTTTGTATCCTTAGCTCCCCGCCCTTTGTTCCTTATCTTCTCCCATTATTCCCAATCACCTCTTTCTCCAACCCTAATCCTAGATTTGTTGCGGGAGCGACAGAGATAGCAATTTGAACGCGATGGAAGACAATCGTGTCGTGACGGTGTACGGAAAAGGAGCTGCCCATTATTCCCAATCCCCTCTTTCTCAAACCCTAATCCAAGATTTGTTGCGAGAGCGACAGAGATAGTCGTCTGAATGCGATGGAAGCAATCGTGTCGTGACAATTTACGGGAGTGGAGCTGCCCTGACAGAGCCGTCAAAGAAGGCGACAATGTTCTTGGTGAAAAATGGCCTCGTGTAGATGCTGGGCGGAGGGGTCATTATAGACAGTGGTTACGTCGAGCAAGCTCGGATTGCATAGGAAGCCGACGCTTGCACTGTGATGGCTCTGGAGTGCGTCCCCTCTGATATCCGCACGCATGGCGGCATCACACGGATGAGCTATCCTGGTCTCATCAAGGCGATCAAGCAGGCAGTCGCTATTCCGGTCATGGCTAAGGCTCGTATTGACCACTTCATCGAAGCCCTAGAGGTTGGCACCGACAATGTAGTGGAGGGCGTCTGTCACGTTCATTCTGTTATGGAAGAAATCCGAGCCCACAATAACATGGATGACGACGATGTTTGCTCCTTCGCCAAGCGAATCTCTGCTTCATCTATCTAGTAATGCAGACCAAGCAGCTCAGTCACCTCCCTGTCGTCCAATTTGTTGTTGGCAGTGTTGCCACCCTAGACGATGCTACCCTTATGATGCAGCTTGAATATGATGGTGTCTTTGTGGGTTCCAGTATCTTTAATATTGGCGACCCTACGTGCAAGGTAGGGCTATCGTACTGGCGGTCACAAACTACGCTGACCCAGAGATATTGGCTGAGATTAGTGAAGGTCTGGGAGAGGCCATGTTCGACATCAACCTGAATGACAACAGAAGTTGAAAGGTTTGCCGCCTCGCTTTCGAAATATAATCTTCTGTGGTGGAAGCAGTCTGTTTGTTTGTTCAAAATGGTTATTTTTTTAGAACTTTCTTATTGTCTATGATATGCCATGGATTGTGGTGTATGGTTTTCTTTAGCTGTGGTAATATTTGTTAGAAGTTCTCAACATTTTGGATTATCTTATATATTTATATACTTTTCTTTGGCATTTAAGTTTCAGCAGATGTATATTTTGTCAGCTTCTATGTGCCCAACTCCACCAATTCCAATATCCTGATGATTGTTTGTGTTACACCTTTTAACCATTTTTAACATTTGTTTCTGAGTGTGGTTTTTCATTTATAGAGGATTTGCAACATGCCACATAATTTCTTATATGTTTGTACATCTAAATCTAAACTATATATATGTATGGAGCTTAAATATATGTATTTATATGTAATACATTTATATATGTTTGTACATCATAATTTCATTTATATGTATTTCTAAATCCACATAAAGCTTCAACTTACTTATATATATATATATATATATGTAAGTGTCAAATATGTATGGAGCTACGAGTTAAATACAATTGACATTGCAGCTAACTTTACCAAGTGTTGGAGCTTTATGGTGGGAGCATAGGTATGCCTTCAGGGCTTAAATGGAAACTATAGGGTGAAGTAATGTAATGAATAATGGGAGTTTGGTGGAGGAACATGAAGTGTGTAAGGCTTGAGTGAGGTTGTTTGTCTAGACTTGGATTTTGGAGAGGAGTGGTTGAGTGGTTGCATAGTTTATGTATTCCTTTGAATGAGTTTATGATGGGCTAGAGTGGGTGTTGGGAGGATGATGAAAAAGAAAGTTATAGTAAATGAATGTTAAATAAAATTAAAAAGTTGCATCTCACAAAAGAGATAAGTGTTTTGAAATCCACCAAGTAAATAATTGCAATTGTAAGCTACCAAGCGTGGAACAATAGAAAAGATAGACTTCTTTTTTCCATGTTTCAACACGAATCTATTATGAAGGTTTCCTTCTATTTTAATGGCTAATACACGACACGAATTGAACTTCTTAAGGAGGAGCAGATGGTCAGGTTGGTTCTGCACATGTTCTAAAAGACATGGGCGTTGGGTGGGACGTTTTAGCTGTTATAGGGCGAGGTGTGAACCCCAAGGAGTCAAGCGTAAGCCCTACGGTATAAAAAAAAAGAAATATAAATATTAAGAGAAAATAAACTAATTGTGCATAGTAAAAAAATTAAAGCCCATATCTAACAAATTGTAAACATGGAAAAAAAAATCTATTTTTCATTGTGAAATAATAAAAATAGTGAAATAATATAACCTCTAACCAAATGAATTGGGTGGGTTGAGCATGCGGGAGAGCGGGTGCGGGAAAGAGAAGGAATTGCGCTAAGGAAGCAAGTGTGATTTGCCTACCTACCAGAGATATCGCTTTTTGTGGGAAGATGCCCAGAGGGACACAGTTGAAGCTTGATGGTGGGATCGTCTACGTGCACGTTGAAGCAGACGAAACAAGCGAAACCGACGCTCCTTTTCTATATTCATTTGTGTCAAATTCAATAGAGCTAACCATAAAAATAGAAAACAAAAAAAAGTACTCATAAATGTCTTCTTTCATTTATTCATCGAAAGTACAAAATGCATCAGAGGGAATAGGTTTCTACTCTGAGCTACATTTGCATATGAAAAGAAAGAAAGTACTTCAATAGTAAAATCAGTAGTAGAATTCATCAGAACGATTGCAATGGCTTTGGCTGATCCTCTTTCAAGTGGCTTCTCCAAGTAGTGCTTCAGAACCTTGATCTCTTCGACTCTGTACTGGGCTTCGGGCCAATTTTTGAACACATGACAGTCTTCTAACACTTGCCTTAAATGCCTATTGTAGTGGCATTAGCTAGGCTCACTAGTCTTTTCCGCCTCATCGAGCTTTCCTGACTAATAAAATTGCATACCCTATTCGATCAAGTTTTTGAAGATCTTCCTAAAGCATTCTTTTTAAAAGAATATATCTTAGGCCTCTTTTGCTCAGAGGGTTGTACCTTCCACTTCTGAGAAGATGAGTGAGCTTATTCGGTGGATAGGACAACCTTTTTAGCCTATTTTCAACTATCGTCAAAGCTAAGTTCTCTTCCTTCCTCCTCGAATGGCCCATTATAACAGACTTTTTGTCTTTGGCTTTATCATCACCCTTAAGGACTAAAGCTCCTACGGTATCTTGCAAATTGACCACCCTTTCTATCAACTCCTCAAAAGTTTTGATAGGAGTTATCTTCAATGAAACAAAAATGGGGCCTTTTTTCTTGCACATGAGGAGTGTGATGGCATGCTGCTTCTGAAGGAGAGGATCGCTCTTCATACTCAAGTTTCACCAATGAATGACATGGTCTACTAAGTGCTCATTGGATTTTTGTTGGGCCAACATTTGGTCACTTATGGTGATCCACTGTTGAGCACCGATGAAGCATTTCACGAACACATCCTCAAAGTCAGTGAACATTCTGAATGTGTCATTTGGTAAATTGGCTTACCATTCAAAAGCAAATCAAGCCAAACTAAGGACGAAAAGGCAAATGAGTAAAGCATCATTGTTACCAATGTTGCAACAAAATGCTTGGAATTGGGCGATGTGCTGTCAGAGGTTTCCGACACCATCAAACTGTTTGAACTGTAGAGGGGCAAACCCTGAAGGACATGATACTCATAAGCCTTGGGGTAAGGTTGACCTTTTTCTCACCATAATCTCTCCCTGATGAGCTGCTAAGGCGGCCTTGACCTTTGCATCCACTAGAGACTACAAATGCAAGTCAGAGGGTGCCCGCCCAGGATAATCAACATCAAAAGAGGTGGCATGAGCATGCCTCCTAGGCTCATGCAGTATGAAAGGCATCCCCAAATGTATCTCCACTAGCATCGGGGCTGAAACTATGGCATACCCAGCCTGGTTCTTTTGTAGATCCGCTATCTGGTAGTCAGAAGAGTAATAAGGCCCTAGAGAAGAGTGATAATCTCATCCTTAATATGGTTCCCTTGATCAATCATGAGCAATCTTGAGCCTCTACGGGGTCGTGATGATCAACCTCATCGATATCAACGAGGTTCTCAGAAGTGGACCTTTGACACGAGTGGTCATAGTCATGACATAGTGGGTTGTCATCTCAAAATCATGCAACTCCTCACCGAGGAGGTCATCCTCATCGAGAAGATTGTTGGGAACATTAAGACGATCCCTAGACATCCTTCTTAGAATCGAGCTCAGGCTCACCCTCGGGGTTAATTTGAGGTAGCTCCAAGCTACAATTGACTGATAGATAGCCTGCTGCTGGATTAGAACCACAACTTTTGGAATCAAAGTTGTAAGAGGCACGGTAGCTGGAACTTTTCAGATCAACTTCCTCTTTGGTGGGAGATAACCCTTTCTTATGTACTTATTTTGAAACAATTGAGATGATTATTAGTGGGGTGGGCCCCGGATCTTTCCTTATCACTGAAAGAATTATACATATCATATTTACTAAGAATAGGAGTACAATAAGCAAAAAAATCTTTCTTTTTTATGATTGTTAACAGAAGATTCTATAAAGAAATTCGAGATAAAGCCGCTATAGTAATGCTACTAATAGGAACATAATCAAGCTCTGGTACATCCTCATCAAGCTCTACGTCCATAATCCCTTGGAACTCCTAAACGGGCTCGACGGTGTGTACGACTGAGGGTTGGTGCCTAGACCTTGTAGAGGACCAACGGACAAACCCCGATCTCCTGTTGTGCGAACCTCAAGAGCGAGGAACGAAAAGGTGTTGCTTCATGACTCACTCGGATGTCTCAGAGAAGCGAGCTTGGAATTTTTCCCTAGAAACTGAACCCTTTCCTCATAAGAAGGAAATTGCCCAGACAATTTTCCATTAGAAGACTCATGATATAGTGGTCAATCTGGACAGCAGGCTTGAGGTGGTCCGTGCCTCAAGGAGGAAGATGCCTCCTAGTAATTCTGGTAGGGATGTGGTCCTCACAACTAGACATAATAGATAACAGATTCTCAACAAAGGGAAT
>NEWO01000021.1:2522680-2562510 GCA_003013225.1 Phalaenopsis aphrodite | reverse complement strand
AAATGCCTTGGAAACATATTCGCGAAGAAGATTATGAAAACAATCCACAACTAGAGATTGAAGTGTGTGTGCTTGTTCTGGGGTACCGAGTAAATCTAAAAGGGACATATCCATTTGGTTTTTACATCTTGGGGGTGCCTATGAATACCCTCGATTAAAGGAATCTTATTTATGTTTGAACCACAACTAGTATAGGGTGAGACAAAGGGAGGTTTATCAAGAAGCATCCTAATGCCTTCAAAGCTCGCGCTGATCCATACAGGCAGAGAGTGAATCTCTCACAATCCCATACATATGGCGACTTATTGGCGAACAAGTCTTATGAAATAACCAAGTCGTCCGTTAGGATCCACAATATGCTTTCAAGGCCTAATCATACCATCAGGGTAGAGGGTGAATCGCCGTGTCCAAATCGGCGATGATCTATCCGTAATTGAGATCTACGAGATGACTTCAATGAAGTGTCAAAGGGAGTGACAGAGCTCAAACGGGGTAGTAAAGGAAAAGTAGAGTAGTTCTGATACTGTAGAGAATAAAAGTGATCCGAAGAAATTGAGAAGGAAGAGATAAGGAACAAAATGAGACTTCTAAGGAAGAAATACAAAAAAAAAATAATAAGGGCGGAAGGCCAACCGTAGTTTGATATCGTTAAAAGGAAAAAACATAAATATAAGGTGATGCGACAAGGCACAATAGTCCAAAAATATTCTAATAAAATTGACTGAAATAATGAAGGCAATAATGGTGGAAAGGAAAGCACACTCACTCCATAATATTTTTAATTTTAAAAGATTATATTTAAATAGATAAAAAAATTACTAAACATCATAAGCTAAACAATTCAAGAAAAAAGAGTGCAACAAAAATACTTTTATAATCCTTTATAAAAGAGCCCTAGATCGTGGTTCTTTAGGTTGATCATATCAATCCTTCCGTATTAAAAAAAATTCCTTAAAATTAATTTTCCTTATGGAAGGGACTATCATAAGTAAGATAATTCGATGCGTTATCAAAAAAAAAATCATCGTTGATATCACCTCTTCAAAGTCTTGACGGCTTTTTTGGATGCCCTCCAAGCTCGCTCTCAACATATCTTCCGGCATAGAGATATGATATTTGGTTCTCTATGAACCATCTTCCAGGTTCATGCCATGGTACTACACTTCGAACAACTCATCCTCAACGCGTGCCACGCATTCTTTCACTGTCAGAACCTCCTCCCAAATTGAAGCGAGCTCTTCCCTGGGTTTCTCTAGCTCCTTATCAGAGGACACTAACTCCTCGCTCAATTCACTTTTGTGATCAAGAGGATTGACATTCTGAATAGCTAGAGATGCAAATGCAAGTTCTTCCACCAATTGTTTGCCTCCAATGGTGGCAATTGGCTTGGCTTTTATTGGCAATCATTCAAAGACAGTAAGCTCCACATATGTAGTCTTATCTTCCTCTATACTACGAGGTAACCTATGAACACAAACGATCATAAAACATAATTGATCAGATATTACTTGGTAACTTATGAAACCTTTAAAAAAGAGCTCATCAATAAATAATCTAGGTCAATCTCCGAGTCCATATGAAACTCTTTTGTTTCCCCTACTTCTTCGATAACAGAATCAATGGGTATTTGTAGGATCAGGCCGCTAATCAATGAACATCTCTGCAGCGAAACACTGGAAGATAAAGACATCCATTCAGTCAAAGAAAAAACGCTTCAGAAAGCATAGAAGACAGATATATAATTACAAAACTAAACTCTATGAGCGTTACTATGTTAGAGCATTTTTAGTCGTTCAAACAATCAGAAACCTATCCTCCGGTGGTGGCCCTCAGATCAACCATTATTAGCTCCCTAAAATTAGGATCTGTTGCAAGTGGTGCAAGCATTTCTTTTAGTGTCACTTCGTTCAGACCAGTATTTAAAGCAAGTACTAAAGTAAAAGCTCTTTGTGTTGGACATCTTGATAAATCTCCCACCTCAATGGACTTTTATCTCTTAGCCTCTTCGTCTTTCCCATTCGATTTATGAATATTTTTATAACTTTTTTCCCTCTTTCGCTTCCACTCAATGATTACTCTCAACCGATCCTATGAAGTGTCCATTTTTTTTTCCTTGGAAACCTTCCCCATCATGGCAAAAACTAGAGTAACAATTCTCTTTATGAAAACTAAGGAAAGCAGAGACGTGAGCTTTGCTTTACGGCTCCAACAAAGACTCACACGACTAGTATATATCACAAAGGGATTTAGCAATAAAAAACTTTTTTATAACCACCAATATTAATTCTTGCATTAGTGATACTCTAATTTTACTTTTATAACAGAGTAACAGAGTATAAACAAGCGATAAGAGTATCCATATCGCTCTCACCTCCTATTGCATGACATTTATTCTCTGACAAAGGAAAAAGATCTAATCCATCATGTCTTTTATAATAAAGGAAAAAGATCTAACGATGAGTCATTGCAAACAGTTCTCTGAGGCTAAGCCATTAAAGCTTAATGGTGGTGGAAAATCCTAGTTTGGTTAAATATGGTTTCATTTCTTGTCAAGTCCTGATCGGGCCAGGCACTTGTTTTGACTATATTATTCCGCTAATACTTATAGAACTGATTAATTTTCTTTTTACTCTTTCATTCTTCACGTAGCATCTTATCAAAGAGCTAAGAAAATTAAAGAACTAAATATACATGCAAAAATAGATTTTCAAAATAACTTGAAAGCTCAAGCATTATATGAGCCTAATGGATTGAGGCTATTCACCACACATTTGGAGCGCTAACTTTAACAGAAAATTGGTGATAGCTACCAAATTTGTCTCTCAGAAGGACTTAATGATTTTTTTGTCGAGCGTGTCAGTGTTTACTTGAGCCGCTTCGACAAACATGTATAGGTCTATAACACCAATTTTTTTTAAATATGAATATTAAATTATCATTATAAATATTACAAACATGCCATTGGAATTATTCCAGCCGCACAAGCTGCCTTTCCCTCTGCCAGCCAATGAAGCCACGCTCCCCTTCATCTCGTCCAAAAGAAAATCTCTCGTCATCCAAGCAAACAGATAAGACGATAAGGCATGGGAAAATCACAGCCATCAAATTGATTCGATCGACCCAATCAACCGCACGATCTTGGATCCCTGATTTTCGAGGTCTCTCCCCCCTCTCATAAAGCAGAAGCACTTCTACGATCGTCCTCACAATCCAGTTTCAGCTACCACACTTCAAAGCCAATGGCTGCTTCCACTGCCGCCGCCGCCGTCTCCACTTTTCTCGGCACGCGCATGACCGCCACGCCCGATAGCGGGCGATTTCAGGCCAGATTCGGGTTCGGCAAAAAGAAACCCAAGGCGAAAAAACCTGCCGGAAGCTCAGACCGGCCGCTCTGGTACCCGGGTGCTAAAGCTCCTGAGTGGCTGGACGGCACTCTGGTTGGTGACTATGGCTTCGATCCCTTTGGTTTAGGCAAGCCGGCGGAGTACTTGCAGTTTGATCTTGATTCCCTCGACCAGAACCTCGCGAAGAACCTCGCCGGTGATGTGATTGGTACCAGAACAGAGACGGCTGATGTCAAGTCGACGCCCTTCCAGCCATATGCGGAGGTTTTTGGACTCCAACGTTTTCGGGAGTGCGAGCTCATTCATGGCCGCTGGGCGATGTTAGCCACACTGGGCGCACTCGCCGTCGAGGCCCTCACAGGCATCACTTGGCAGGATGCCGGCAAGGTACATTTATATATGTCTCTGTAGACTTTTTTTAATTGTTATACAAATCTTCATTCCGTGATCAGATTAGCTATATTTCTTATTGCTAATAATCATTTAAATTTGTTTTTTGTAAATTTCAGTCGATGCATAATAAGTTCATAGATTGATGATACAACAATCAATTCATGGTTGATTTCACTCTTCACAAAATTTATCCATGATAAGTGAGGATGTATTCATCCCCTTGATCAGATCGGAGGATTTATCTATCTTTTCTTTTTGGTTCTAAAATCTAACCTTATTGATTACCAATCTATCAAATACTTCATCTTCATATTTAAAAAGATAACTGTAACAAAAATGAGTATAGTCATTAATAAAGGTTTTGAAGTTATGATTGTCACATGTACTTGGAATTCTATTGGAATCACACGCATTTCTTTGAATGTACTATTAAATGGGGGACTTTCTTGCAACTTGCTTGAAAGGTTTTTTAGTTTGTTAAGATTCAACACATATTTTACACTTAAAAATTTTTATTCAATTATAAATTTGAATTCACATTCAATCTCATCATTCATTTAGTTCTATCATGATAAGCGTGTTCAAGCTTTTCATGTCTGGCATGAAGATTGAAGACATTCGTTTTAAGAGGAGAAACATTAACATCAACTTTATTAGAAAACCTAAACAATTTTTTTTCCAATGAAGACATTCCTCTTACAAATCACAACTTTATTTTTTGGTAATACAATACTAAAACTAGATTGTGCTAACAAAGACTGAATAAGTTCGCCAAACTCAAGGAACAAACAACACTACATGAAGAGTTAGGACTTTGCAGGAGGCCATTTTGATGTCAATTTGTCCTATTTCTAACACTTGTGCTTTAAGGAGGTCCCGAAGTTCACATCTAATCCACTTTAGTCCTGAAAGGTAGAAAAATAGGAGGGATTAGAACAAAAATGAGCATTAATCCTGAATCTTTAGAAAGAATGTACTATAGATTCAATAATAAGTCTTATTGGGTCTTGTTATGGAATCTGATTTCGGATCAAACTGCAAGCACATAAGTTTTTATAGTATGAAGAACATGGATATATAGGATAATACGCCACTAACATATTTACAAATCAAAGTAATCACAGCATAACTTCTGCTAACAAACAAGATAAACAAGATCAAAAGACAAGACCTTAAATTCTTCAGCTATTTGATATTTTGAGGTTGGACCATTTTAATGATTTCCTAAAATTGATGTAATATTTCATCTAACATATTAAATATTAAAAACAAAGAAGCATTACACCTTGTAATTCTAGGCATCATCAATATAATAGTCAAATTCTAAGGTGAACTATATATCTTTGGCACTTATAATTTTATAATACATAATATATGAAGAATTTGAAAGAGCATTGAGAAGCCTATGTTTACAATGGAAGTCCAATTACTCAAATAGATGAGAAATTTTTACTTTAAAAAAAGGGCTTGACTTTTCACTCCATTCAACTTAGCATTAATTGTTTTAAATCTTTGAATAATGATTGGATGAATTTAGATTTGGGCACTAACATATGCTAATTTTTTATCTTGTCCATAATTTCTAATAAATACATTGTTCCCAACATTTTAAATTTTATCGATTGAGTATGGGATCCTGCAAATTTACTAGGTAATAGGAGAGTAAGAGTCTGTGAAACTTGACTCACTAACTAGCTCTCGAGAAGGTTATCGAGCAACAAGCTTGTGCTCGAGCTCAAACTCAAGTTTGCATTTTAAACGAGTTTGAGTTTGAGTTTGAGTCGACTGACGAGCTGGCTCATTTATCTTCCCACTGGTTACGTTAATGTCATCTCTAATGAGCTTTTGTCGCAACTTCTTCTTTGGCTCCAACTCATTAGCCAGCTTGCGAGCCCACCATTATTGTCACGAGCTCAACTCAACCTCAGCTCAACCTCATGCTCGAGTTAGGAGTTGTTTACACTCTTACTACATAAGCTCACAAAAGTAAATGAAGTCTATTTAGTTTTCAAACAAACTTGATGTAAAAACCTAATTTTCAGAAAATAATTGAGATAAAACAGAACATTGCTCGTTATTATTGTTATTGTTATTATTTTGAAATGTGGAATGGAAAATTTTTTTATTTAAAATAAATAAAGCAATCCAAGTAAACAGAGTGAAGTTCATGCAAAAAAATAAAAAAAAAATAAAGATAAGAAAAAGGAAATAAAGTAAAAAAGAAACTCACATTTGCATTTTTTCTTATTAATTTCAAGCTCACAGGTGTTGTAACTACATACATATCTAGTTGACCAAGCATATGTATGACTGAATTCTACCGTTATTGCAGGTAGAGCTGGTGGAGGGTTCATCATACTTGGGGCAACCGCTGCCTTTCTCCATCACAACCTTGATATGGATCGAGGTCTTGCTGATCGGATACATTGAGTTTCAGAGGAACGCCGAGCTCGACCCAGAGAAGAGACTTTACCCCGGCGGCCAGTTCTTTGATCCGCTGGGCTTGGCTGCCGACCCAGAGAAGAAGGCCACACTGCAGCTGGCTGAGATCAAGCATGCTCGCCTCGCCATGGTCGGCTTCCTCGGCTTCGCTGTGCAGGCTGCCGTCACCGGAAAAGGCCCGCTCAACAACTGGGCCACACACCTCAGCGACCCACTCCACACCACCATCATCGACACTTTCTCCTCCTCCTCTTAATGAAGTTGTCAAATATTATGTTTTCTGTAAGTTACATGTTTAGTTGGCTTCAGAATTTTGGTCATGGAGTTGGATCTTTTGGTCATCTCCGGAGGATTTGCGTTATGACTGTACCAGTACTTGTGCTTGAGATGTATATTAAATTTAATGCCGTTTTAAAGAGCTGTGTTTCTTGTCTCTGTCATGGCTGAGTACTTGTTGAATGTCTGAGTTGCTCTGTGCATATAGTTAATTAAGGGCCGTGTAAAATAAATGTAATATAATTGAAATATAGGGTATTTAATATATTTTAGATATATTTGGTTGTGTCAAACAAATGCTTGATTTTACCTTGTGTGTGGTTTGGAGTTTAATGAAAGGGATTTCTACCTATCCAAACTCAAAACCCTTACCATTATGTATCCTGCTTTTATCTTTAAAGAGGATACCTAATTTTATTGTGTTGAGTGTTCAAAAGCCATTTCATCCCAAAACAATGTCTTAATTGAGTCAGATTAAAGTGTTGATGCTATTTTATAAAATTTTCATTTTGTTTTCATTCTTTATATTTAAGCTTTATTCACTAGGGATGACAATGGAGATCTCAAGCTGTTTATAACAGTTGATTATATTTATTTTCAACTTTTTGACAGCATTGTTTAGGTACAATCTTGTAATACAATGTATATCTATTAGCAATCTATTAGCTAATAGATATCTGTTAGCAATCACCCATAAATGTATTTGAAAGTGATGTTGTCTTTGTTAAATGTCTTTGAAATGAATTTTTGTCTGGCTTTTTTAGTATTTAAAAATCCTTTGCAACTATCATGCATTTACTCTTTTATGTATCTACTCGCCAATGCAATTCATGTTTTTGATTATTTTCGTTCTTTTTATCTCTTTTATTTTATTTTTGGAGTCGTTGGCTTGTATATTGTTGTATAATTCCCTTTTTCGGGTAATTATCTCTTCTGGATTATATGATTGATTTGGAGAAGAGAGGAATCAGAAGGTAAGGGCATATGCCAATAAAGACAAATGAGAGAAAGAATATGGACAAATTTTGTAAGATAAAGTTTGCGTGATAATTCAAGAGTGTATATCCAAATAGGATTAGATTGAAAATGCCTTGGAACATATCCGCGAAGACGACCTTACGAAAGTAACCCATAACTAAAGAGTCAAACTTCTTTGATTGTTCTAGGGTCAAGAGTAACTCCCAACTGGCATTTTCCCTCATACTATACTAAAGACTACTGCCCCAGAGGTCATAGAGCCACAGATCGAGTTTAATTTGACATCCCACCAGGAGTTCCCTTTACTTACGTGAACTCTGTCCGAGAAAGTCCTACCACTAAAAGGACTCTGAAGTCTATTGTGGTATGACCTGTTGTCGAAATTAAGGAAGAAATAGATCGTAAAAGGAAAGAAGATCTTTCTATAAGAAGAAGACGTTCCACTGTCATCATTATTCGAGATTGAGTCCAGTTCTAAGACTGTGTCATTGACTCAACACTCATCGGAGGAATAAAAACCATTCTATTTGATAGAAAAAAAAGAACAAAATTGATGAAATCAAGATTGATGAGCTTGAGGAAATGGAGTTTCCCTAGGATTGTTTTCTTTTAAGAGGAAACAAATTCTATCCATTGTTTGTCATTCACGACGAAGAAAATAATCGTAAAATCACTAACAACACACCTCTGTCTCCTTCCTGACAAAAAGAAAAGGACAAGAGCACGATTGTCTTAAGGATTCATTCTGTGTTTGAGACATTGGCCTGAAAGGAGAAGTGTTCAATCACCTATATCTTGCACAAGATAGGGTGTGTGAGCTCTCAAAAAAAAAAAATTTCAAGAAAGAAAAACCACACAAGTATAAAAAAGACAACACACCTAGGGTCCCTGTTAAGTTCCGCCTGAGGAACCAACTGATTCCAGTTATTCTAGCTCGGGTGCCCGTTAACCTTTACTTGGGGCTTAGAATGATAAATATTTCCACATTCACAGAGCGACAGTGCTTTCACACTTTCGTTAAAGCTGGACTGAGACACCGTCTAGCTTTCCCACCGACACCTGATGACCTGCTTTTAAGAGCTAAAGAAACATATGCTAGCATGAATTCGTTGGTGCGTATGTTACTAGCTGGGATTGTACCCGCCCACAATATTATGAAACGCCTCTGAAGGCATCTTGTCCTATACTTAAAGGCAATATATGGAGACGCAAGCCATCGGAAGAAGCCTCTGATGTTGTGGGTACACGATCCCTCGTTTTGGCTTAATAATGTGAGTTAATATTTTAATTGAGAATTTTTCTTGTAGCTCGTAGCTCTGAAGATGTAATAAACTATGAAGGCTTGCCTTTGTAGTGATACCAGACTCTAGAATAAAATAAATCATATCTTACACCCAAAAGGTAGGAGAAAATCCCATGGTTCTATAAACCCATAATCTTACAAATTTTATCATCTGAATGATTAGACTCCTTTTAATATAGTATTTCCTTCCTTCAAGGTGATATATCACTCTTCAAAAGTCATATCAGATCATCAAGATCTAAATCTTTCGAGTTCTATGATGAACACACATGAAACAAAATCCTCACGAAAGTTGATTACCTTCTTTAATTAGTAATAGATTTATACTTATGCATAGGCATCAAGTGGTAAGTTAATGCTGCTCTTTGGTTGCATGTTATCAACCATATTTGTGTTTCTTATATATATATGATTGCTAATATAAATTCAATTCCTCTCAACTACAACCTATGAATGGAAGCTTCCTGAACTATAAAAATTTGTATCTGATCATAAATGTGGATCTATTGAAGTATTTTTTTTTCCATACATGCAGTTTAAAGATTGACTCATATTAGAAGTTCTATATACATACCACTTATTTCCTATGTATTTACATATCTAATACAACTTGTACATACATGCCACTATATCTCTACATGAAAATGTGTATTCTATATTTCAAATGTTAAAATGGTGGTATTTTTCAAGTGATGTAAAATATTTGGTTGATATAAATGTAAAAGGTAAAGTTTAGTTGCATGATATGTAAATACATGGGAATTGGGTGGTATGCATATAAATGCCTCATTATTAAGCAGATTATGGGACTTGAAAAAGGAAAGAATAATGGTCCAAGCTTGGTGAATTCTCACTTGTAAAAGACATCTATATATGTAATAAATAAATCATAGATAACCAAAATCACTAAATGACTTTCATCTTATAAAAGAATTATTTTGACACAATCATACCACTTAATTGATATGTTGTTACATATGGAAGACCTAAATCTCATGTTACACATCTAACACCTAAACATACCATGCATACCTAAATCTATATATTGTACACATCATATTCATAGAAATGCTACAAAAAAGATAGCACAAACTTTATTCAATTGCAAATTTACTAGAAATGCTATAAAGAGTTTCCAAGTGCGTGCATGTCGTAAGCAAGATATATAGAACAACCCAATACTAAAGACTATATTAGTACATACTTCGGTTTACAAAAGTTTGTAGTTCAAAATACTTGGACATCTTCACAAGTCCTTAACTTTAACAATAAAAGTGGTGTCCCCATAATTATAACATAATAATAGCTATGACTATAACATTGATTGAAATCAAGGTTTTGAGAAATCATCTTATATTTCAAAGTTCTTCTTCATCGTCTCATCATCTCTTGCTGATCTTTTTGTATTATTGTCATCAAATTTACATCAATCACTTCTTCTATCCATTTGAAATAGTTGTAATCATTCTCTGAGAAATTTCCTGGGCAACGATAAAAGTTCCTTTCATAATTTTTGTCTTTATAAGACATAAATTATGCACAATAAGTTGCATTTACGATTAATTCTTTAATTAATGATGTCTTGTGATGTTGATGAAAGACTTGAGCTCATACTTGCTATCATCCTCTTAGAAATGAAAAAAAATTAAGTGGCATATATACTAGCGTATATGTAAAAAGATAAATACATATGCATAATAATAGCACTAGAGGATTGAGGTCCACATAAATTTGCATGTCTGGGATTATAAAAAATTAACTTAAAAGTTTAATAATCTGATTTCAAGTTATATTAACCTAAGAAATATTCATAGAAACATAGAAAATACAATATTATCTAGTTTTCGTATGTTTTTTTCTTGAAGATCTATGAATTATTAGTAAAGCAAATAAAAAAAACTTGCAACCCTATCATACCTTATTCAGTATCCAATAGTATGCTTCATTGTATTCTCATCTAAAATAAATAAGAAAAGACTTGCATCCCTATTAGTCCTAAGATGCTTATTGACATTTAAATTAAAAAACTTATGACTAAAATGTGGGGTTCTATGATTGTTCAATCAAATAGATCAAGAACAAGGCTTTAGAAAAAACAATTATTGAAGTTGTTAACAATTTTATTTAAAAAATATAGATGCTGTAAATTCATGGCATCGTATAGAGTTTTTTTTTTTTGAATTATGCATTCATGACAAATAAGGAGCATCATATTTGCTTCTTATTTAATCATTGATCGTCTGTATAATATATTTAGAAGAGTTAAATTTGTATAGAAATGGACTACCACAAAAACAGTGTCTTAGTAAGAAAGCAATTTAGTAGCAAAATTAATATAAAATACTAATATTTTCTCTCTCATCAATATTACAAATATGGTTTTCATGTAAAGTAGATCTACCAATCGATATCTAGTGGTAAGGCTTGACAGAAGTAAATAGTAAAAAGGTAATGATGGAGGAGGAACAAGACAACCAACTATTGATGAAGAAGAGCAAACTTGCATAAAGCTTCGAATGGAATTCATGATCCAAGGAAAGGATAGAGCAAATAATGGTAAAAACATGGAAAGAAAAAACCCCAAAAAATTTTCATTAAAACAACAAAAAGAGAAGAAAATGCAACATTATAGGGTTGAAATCGACAAAGGATGAACTTGAACCTCTCTGAAGAAAGAAGTTGGAAGGAGCTTAGAAAAGGTCCTATTAAGAACTCGTCGGAGAGGTACCTTACCCTAAAGAGAGAGGTCGGTGTGAGAGGTGTTTTTCCTAATCGATCGCCTCAAACATGCAAATGGGGAGGGATCTCTATGGGAGGGGTTTCAATAGTTTTGTAACACTTTGAAATGACAGAAGCTTGATAGATAGCAAACTTGGTGGGGGAGGTTCCTTATCCTAACACGTAAGCTCAGTGGCAGAAGGGTTTCTTCTCATCAATGGCATTAAGTAAACATGTGGTGAGGGAGCTCTATGGGAGGGGCATTGATAGTTTTGTAACCATTAAGAATGACAGAGGCTAAACGGTCGGTGAAAAGAGGCGTAACAGATTGTGTAAGGTGTAATCTCTATGTTTCGATTGCATGATATGTAACATAAGGTAATCAAAGAATCAATAGCTTCAACATTATTGAACATATATATGCATCATCCCTAAAATCAAATTAAAAAAAAATTAAAAAAATAGGAAAAAAAAATTTAAAAATTCATATACACCTCACATATCAATAATTTGAAACAAGAAATCATTCCACATATCCACAGGCCCCGGAAGACACCAATGCACGCAATCATTATACATAGCCATCACCTCATTCGGGGAGTGGCCGTACTTGCTCGGATGCCCATCCGCCCTCATCAGCATAGCCTTAGTGGCATCCAAAAGCCTGAACTCCAACCCCACCTCACTCCCCTCCCACTTCGCCTTCCAAAACTCCTTCAACTGCTCCTCATACATCTCCTTCTCCACTCCCTCCAGCCTCGGCGCCTCCTCGCCCCCCCGAAACGGCTTCGTGCGCGCGCAATCACCTCCCTTGTCCCACTCTCCTCCCTCGAAGTGCGACGGAGAGACCGTCCGCACGACGGTGAGGCCTTTGAAGCCTCGCCGGCGGGCGGCGGCGACGGTGTTGAGTGCGGTGCGAAAGGCGTGGCGATGGGCGCGGCGCAGGCTCATGTAAGGTGGGTTGGGTATGGGGCAGTAGTGGCAGCCGACGAGGGTGCGGTTGAGGTGGAAGAGAGAGGGGCGGGTGTACCAGTTGCCGGAGTTGAGGACGACGAAGTTGAAGTTGGGGAGGAGGGAAGGCCATAGCGGGTCGGGCTCGTCGAGGTAGAGGTTCCATGAAGGGAAGCTGTGCAGGGTGTGGTTGGATTGGGCTGCACGAACCAGGAAAGGAGACCAGAAGAACCAGATGGTGAAGTTGTGGCTTTCGTAGAACATGCGTGTTTGGTTCTCCTCTGTGGATGGCATCTCTTTTGGGAACTCCGCCTGAAATTTAGATTTGAAAATGGCAGTAATATTAGTTTGTTTAGGAATGTGTTGATTGAAATGAAAAATTCCGGGTAATTTAATTGGATTTTCAGTGGGTGATATTTCAGATTATACCCTCTGGCCAATCTCTGAACACACACACACACACACTAAAAAAATTTGCGTACATAAGACGTACGCAAAGCTGCGTACGTCTGTAACCTGCAAACAGGTTACAGGGAGGATTTCAGGAGGTTATAACCGCGTTATACATCTTGTAACCTCTCTGTAACCTACCTGTACCTTCGAGTAAGTTCCGCGTTTCTGCGTGCTTCTGTTTTCATATATAGATAGGTTACAGGGAGTTTACAGGGTGTATAACGCAGTTATAACCTCCTGAAATCCTCCATGTAACATGTTTGCAGGTTACAGACGTACGCAGCTCTGCGTACGTCTTATGTACGCAAATTTTTTTCCCACACATACATCCATATCTATATTGAAAATGTCATGTAATGGTTTTGTTACAACTATTACATTTTAGTAGATGTGATTATAAAAACAGATTTATTACAATGACAAAAAATATTACTGAAAAATAAAAATATAGACAAATGAATGTACAACATTAATTTTAGAAGTAAAATAGCGAAAAAGCTACCCGAACAACCACTAAATCACCGACTATGTGCCCTTGTCACCTTCCTACAATGATCCCTTACGCCAAAATCATTTCCCTTTTGCAAGAGTTCTCAGTTAGTTTCTAGATTTTCTTCCTTGAAAAACTTGTTGTCGAGCCTATTTACTTACCATCCTTTCGTTCCTCATTTTTAGAATCACTCCTACAGGGTGACAACCTCCTTCAACGTTCTCTCTGTGACATCGATGCCTCCTAACATCAAT
The DNA here is from genome assembly GCA_003013225.1 of Phalaenopsis aphrodite. Classification (NCBI taxonomy): domain Eukaryota; kingdom Viridiplantae; phylum Streptophyta; class Magnoliopsida; order Asparagales; family Orchidaceae; genus Phalaenopsis; species Phalaenopsis aphrodite. The sequence goes on along the minus strand of NEWO01000021.1, from coordinate 2,548,908 downwards.
TTATCATGGTTCCTCCAATCATTGAAAGTGAAACCCCCATCATCAATGTCTACAGAGAGTGAGCAAAATTACAAAAATTACTAAATGATAAAGAAAAAATTATTAAATTTTATATCATTTGTCGAAAAATATCAAATTTTAGGGTGAGCATAAGCTTAACCTAGTTCTACCATGGAGTTTATTTCTTAAACTCATTTTAGCAACTTCAAAATTCAACCTCTCGTGCCTTCTTCCGTTCATGATAATCCAGCAGTTATTACATTTGTAATAGCTTTGAAAATTAGTTGTGCCCTTTCATTTTTTGTGCTTGCTAGCTGTTTCCTATAACGTGTTAGGACAGAAATAGCAATCGTCTATTAGGTGTGTAGCAGGTGTGCTAGGAATGACCACCAAAAGCTAGTTAACCACCACACCAAATATATTATATATATTAATTCGTTGCGCCTCTTACTCTGATCAGTTGGCCGGGCACTTGTTTGTCAGTTGTAAGTCCTTTCTGATCTGGAGTTCAATTCCTCCCGATAAAGGATGTGGTACTTGAATTGCTAGGCGACTCGAGAATGACCGGGGCACGTATAATTGCCTCAGGCCATTCCTTTATTAATGTATATTAATTCGCTGCAAATTTGGCTCAGAAGCTATATTTTGTAAGTATTAGATTTCATTTTAAGAAAAAAACAAAACTTTTCAACATATATATAATACCTTCTTAAAATCAAATTAATTGCCAGCATCAATGAAGTTGAAAAGGAAACGTACCCTGGACAAAAGGCACATTAAAGACTGCATTTGATTTCTAGCCAACGAGTCTCCAATGAAGGCCAAAATCTTCCCCCTCATCTTCTCCAAGAACTGGGCCGGATCAAGCAGCGGAAGCTCGCAGCCATCCGGCTTCCACCTCCACTTGAGAAAATCCAAGTTGGGCCTTCCATATTTGATGCAGTTCTGATGCTCCTGTATCATCCAACAAGTTGAATTCGTATAGTATGGCGCATTTGGATCTTGCACCCATTCCCCTTTAGATAAATCACATCCCTTCTGCAATATCCTCTGCCTCCCAATTTGCTTTTTAACCGAAGAATTCAATTTGTCATTAGAAAACAAAGCAGCCGCAGAAGAATTCTGTACTGATTTAAGAGTTGGTGATTGAAGAAGAAGCAGAGAAGATATGGAGTTAGAATTGGCTGAGGGCTTTGCAGAAGGAGGTGTTGAAGAAGCTCCTTGTCTTGTGTTATTAGAATAGTTAGATTGATATATAGGAATTGAAACAGAGTTCGAAGTAGAAGAAGAAGAAGCAAACTTGAGGATTGGTTGCTTTATGCTGAAGTTATAACGAGTTGAAACGATGGTATAGAGAGGGAGGGAGATATTGAGGAAGACGAATGCAACAGAGGAGAGAACAACAAACTTAAAAACAGAAAATAATGTAAATGCTCCAGTCCTCCCATTGGTAAGATCCAAGCCTTTGGACTTCATGAAAATCCCACTTCAGCTCTGCACAAAAGATGGAGAGAAAAAGAGAGAGAAGGGTTGCCAGGATCTGATAGAACCATGCTTATTTCAACTGGTAATAAAACTGGTGGTTGGAATTTTCAGTCTAATTTTATGAACTGAGCAGGTTGATGTTTGATAGACTTCCAAATGGAATCCCAACTTATTTTGTTACTTGTATTAAAAGGAAGGGTTTTTAAATTATGATAATTTGGAAGTTGGCACATCAGAAGGCTCTACCTGCCTCACCATATTGTTTTGAATTATTTGTTTGAGATTGTACTAATGACATAGGCAAGCCACCACAGCTATGATTTATTATTAATGGCATAACTTCTTGTTTGACATATGGATGTTTGTTTATTCTGCTTTACTCTTTTGTGCTGCCTGCTGCCTTAAATTATATGGAAAATCATTTTTAGTAGTAAAATAATTGTATTTAATGTAATATCCAGATGAACAGGATTATTTGACTTTTTTTTTAGTGCTGGTGAATGGAGTAGGTTGAGAATTTCAGTTCGTAGAGATGCCTTAAAGTTTTAAGATGGGAAGGACTGAATTAAATATTGGATAGAAAAATATTGTTTGTTTAAAAATAGGCTGAAATTTTCTTGAGATTATTGGATAAATTGTGATGGATGGAAGGAATTTGTCTACCAAAAGAATTTTTATGAGGGATTTGATTGGGTTCTTTGAAAGGAAGAATGAATCAAAATGAACATGAGTGCATGAAGAGAGGGATGAAGAAAGTTAGAGCTAGACTTACAAAGAATAGTCTAAAACTATGTGCACACTTTCATGTATGAGCCTCATACTTGCATCTTACATTTAAGTCTTTATTTATAGGTGAAAGCTAAGGCCTTTGATATAGGATAAGCAACATATATCCCAACCAATATTTAGTTAAGTCGAGATAAGACATTGCCTAATGTCGACGCTGGCTTATGCCTACTAATAAGGTTTAGGCTAATAGGCTTGGTTGGGTGAATACGCTACAAACAATACAGATTAATTAATCGGTGTTTGGCACAATGCCAAGGCCATGCGGATGAGCAAGTCTCAACAAGATTAATGTATGAATTCATAATATCAATGAGAGATTCTTCGAAAGAAATTACAATTAGCAAGAGGAATAAAGACAATCAATCAAGAGCAATAGTGTAATTAACTAAATTTTAAAATAAATCGGCCTTTGACTACATGTTGTTGGATTTTTTTTAAATAAAAACTATCATTTATACAGAATCTTATCTATTAAGAGCCCCTCTCTTACTATTTTATTTTACTCATTTTTTTATGTTTTTATTTAACTATATTATTAATATATTTAAATTTTTTTTAAGATAAGAAATAACTTTTTTAACCTAATTTATTAGAGTGTATTGGCTATAAGAATATTGTTAATAGTTTTCAATATATATATATATATATATATATATATATATATATATATATATCTAATTTATATAAAAAAAGATTAATGCAAAAACTTATATATTTTAATTTAGTTATATGAGCTTTTTTTTAATCTACTCTAAAATTTTAAACTATTTATATAAAAATATTTAAAAAAATCCATAATAAAAGTTTTATAATCCATTTCTATTAAAGTCGACAGTTAAAATTATCTGTCACTCTTTTGTGGACCGCTGGTTAATTATAGTAATTCGAGCACTCTTTAAATATGTGGGCGGCCCATTTATTAAATTAGATAGCCCGATTCATTGAAATTTAGCTATCATGAAGCTTTGGTTTTGATGCTTGCAATTTGAGTAAAATTAAATGATGGAAACATATCAAATTTTTTGCTGATTCTTAATCTTAAATTATCATATAAGTTGTTCATATTTCATTTTGGGGCATTACATTTATGTATTTGCATATATGACACTTAAACTTTACTTTTGTACATTTATGTATGTAGAAATATTATAACTTTTAATAAGTGATATCAAGTTTGGCAAGCAAAGATAGGTGCATTTCTTAATTTGATTTGTTCTGAAGCTAATTTAACCTTAGCGTCAAAACACACTTGGTGAATTTCTTCAGGGGCCACTACTCATATAAATGTGTTTATGCAAAGGCTGTCTAAGTTACTAAAAGCCAATTGATGTTGAAAGAGTCATCAATGTGGGTGATGCTAAGAGAGTTGAAGTTAAAGCTATATGACATTTAGATTATTATTATGTACTGGTTACTATTTGGATTTGAAAGATGCTTTTAATGTATTGTCATTTAGATGAAATTCAATTTCTATTTCTACTTTGGATAAATTTGGATATACTTGTTCGTTTGAAAATAATCAGTTCAGTCTTTCTTTAAATTGACATTTTAATGGTTGCTTGAACTGATTACTTCTTATAGTGAAGGTTTGCATGTTAATACCGGTAGCATAAAACATAAAATAGCTAATGGTAGTTATTTTATGCTATGATATAGGCGATTAGGTCATATTTTAAGAAAAAGAATGGAAAAGCTTGTGTCAGATGAAATTCTTGACTTTACAGACTTTGAAGTTTGCGTTGAATGTATTAAAAGTAAAAAAAAAAACCAATAAAAGAGGACAAGGTGTTAATAGAGCTTTAAACATTTTAGAACTAATACATACATATATTTATGGACCATTTCTTATAGTTTTATGGAATGGCTAACAATATTTTATATCATTTATAGATGATTTTTCTCGATATGGCTACCTATATCTCATACGTGAAATACCATAATCATTGAATGTGTTCAAATTATATAAGGTTGAGGTTGAGCTTCAACTTAACGAAAGAATTAAAGGTGTTTGATCTGACCTTGATGGTGAACACTATGACAAATATGGTGGTTTGAGTGAACGTTGACTCGGGCCATTTGTCAAATACCCGAAGAAATGCGGGATAGTCCCTCAATATACCATGTCAAGTTCCCCTAGCATGAATGGTGTTACTGAGAGACGAAACTGGGCATTGAAGGATATGGTGAAGAGTATGAAATATCATTCTACCTTTCTTGAGTCTCTCTGGGATGAAGCACTCAATACTGCAACTTATATTCTCAATAGAGTACAAACTAAGTTAACAACTAAAACTCCATATAAACTTTGAATTGGCAAAAAGCCTAGTCTTAAGCATTTTCATACTTGGGATTGTCTAGTTGAGGCATGGAATTTTTGGCTAAATGAAAAGAAATTAGACTCTAAAACATTAAGTTGTTAGTTTGTTCGTTACTTCAAATGATCAAAAGGGTATAAATTTTATGATCCTGATACTAAGGCAATTTTTGAGACAAGAAATGCAATATTCTTTAAGGATGTTAAGTTTGACGGAGGACAAAAGCTTAAAAATTGTCTTTAACCTTGATCAAATGGAATCATCTATTATTCCTACGATTAATTCTGAGAATGATCAAGTTATATTCATCACAATGATCAAGTTCAAAATCAAGATCAGAAGGACAAAGCCGTTGAATCCCTTGAGGTACAAACTCAGCACTCCTAAGAACAACTGCCACAAGAACTTGAGCTATTAATGAGATCGACTAAAGAGAAAACAAATATTTTTTCTAATGTATATATAGTATTTCTCCAAGAGCATGATGATAACATTGGATTGATGGAGAATGATCACATCAATGTCCATCAAGCCATGCAAAGTGTAAACATTCAAAAGAGGATTGATGACATGAATTAAAAATTCAAGTTCATGCAAAACAGTAAGTTTTGCGAGCTTGTTCAATTATCTGAATATGTGAAACCTATCGATTGTAAATGGATATTTAAAGCCAATAGGGATTCTAAGGGTGATGTAGAATGATATAAGGCTCATCTTATTGCTAAGAGCTTTACTCAAAAGGAAGACATCAATTATAAAGAGGCATTCTCTTTAGTTTTATGAAAAGCTCTTTTAGAATTATTATGACACTTGTAGCATATTTTGATCTTGAGTTACATCAGACAGATGTTGAGACAACATTTCTAAATGGTGACATTAATGAAATAACTTATATGATGCAACTTAAAAATTGCGTCAAGAGATGCAAAGAAGACAATTTGCAAACTAAATAAATCCATCAACGGGCTTAATCAAACTTCTCGTCAATAGTATCAAAAATTTCATCAAGCGATAATCTCATTCAATTTTGAGATGAATACTGTAAATAATTGTGTAATCATAAGTTCAGTTGGAGTAAGTGTATTTTCTTAATGCTCGTCACCAATTATATAAGCATATTGCACGAAACCAAGAGATTTCTGTCAAAGTATTTTGAAATAAAAGATATTGGTGACTCCTCTTTTGTGTTGGAAATTAAAAAATATTGAGGTCGTTCGTTGGGTACCCTTGGATTATCACAAAAGAGTTATATCAAAAAGGTCCTTATCAGATTTAGCATGCAAAATTTTAAACTAAGAGAGACCATATGGCTAAAGTAGATATATTAACTTTAAGCCAGTGCCATAAAATGAATTTGAGGCTAAGGAAATAGAAAAGATTCCCTATGCATCAATTGCAGGGCGTCTATTGTATGCCCAAGTTTCCACATGTCTGGATATAACATGCATTTTTGGAATTTTGGATAGATAATTGAGCAACCCTTTACTTAGTCACTAGAAAACAGCAAAACGAGTTATGTAGTACATATGAAAAACGAAAGATTACATGTTCACATATAAAAGGTCAGACCAGTTTGAGATCATTGATTAGTTAGATTCAGATTTTGGTGGACATCATGATAGTCTTTGATTCTCTTCGGGCTATATTTATATACTTACTAAAGGAGATATTTCTTGGACTATTGCAAAGCAGTCACAAAATAGCTTCTTCCATCGTGACAGTAGAGTTTGTGGCATATTATGAAGTATCCATTCATGAAATATGGTTGGAAAATTTTGTTATTGGGCTATGAATTATAAAAAAGTATAGAAAGACCACTTAGGTTATTTTGTGACAATAAATTAGCAGTTATGTATTCTAATAACAACAAAGGTTCTTAAAAATCAAAATATAAAGTGATTAAGTACTTTGTTGTTAAAGAAAGAGTTTAGAGTAGTCAAATATCTGTAAAACACATTGACACAAACTCCATGATTGCAGATCTGCTCATTAAAGGAATTCCACCCAAGGTCTTTCATGAGAATACTGCACATATAGAGGTTCATTTACTTGATAATATATGATTTTAGTGTGAGTTTGTATTTGGACGCTATTTTCTTTTAAATATATAGACATTGTGTGTTTCCTGCATAAATGGAGAATTGGGTTCATTCTGATTTTGATTTTTTTTTTATCTCATTAAAGTTTCAGTTTGGACTAGTTGAAGTTGGGCATGTATAGATCATTGCATATAAGTTTCATGCTACACATTCATATTTAATCTATGTTATTTGATTGTATTGATATGCAAATATTGATGGGTCTAGTCATGTTATACCTGCGATGAAAATCGCATTGGTTTTATATTGATATAATTAATGGACGAGATTATTAACGAAAACCCTGATACTTGATAGCAAAGTTCGAGCTCACAAAAGTAAACACATTTATAAATTAACATATGTGGCTCAAGTGTGAGACTGTTAGAAAAATAAATAATTAATTATTTTATGTGTGCTAATATATGTAAATAAATGCATTATTTATGTTATCTTAAAATTAAGTATAATTAATAAGATATAATAAAGTATAGGCTTATGAATATTAAAATTTTAAATTATGGTAAAAAATATAAGTGTGAAGACTTATTTGTATTTTCAAATTTTATGATGGATAAAATTAAAAGTGCAAATGTGTAAGAAATAATTACCAATGAGTAATTATCTTTGTATCCATAAGAACACGCATCTACTTAGAAAACACAACTCATAAGAATAAGACAACAAGAACCATTATATCTTTCCACACTTCAACTTTGTTTTTCTTCATGATTTGACATGAAATATCTAGTGTTTCATGAATTAAATATCTGATTTATGATTCCATCAACATTTTCAACAGTAAAAGTCAAATGATTTTATTAGACATTTTTTAATAACATGGAATTTAAGAAATTCATCAAATTTTAATGAATGCATTAAAGGAGATAACACAAAAAGTGAGAGAAAGGGTAACCCTTTTAATTTTCTTAAGCCAAGAGTTACTCATAAATGAACTCATAGTGCAAAAATAAGAAGAGTGAGAGAATGGGCTACAGATTTTAATTTTCTTAAGCTGAAGCTGAGAATTGCTCATAAATGAATTGTATTATACTCAGCTAACTAATTTCAATGAATCCTCACGCTTAGGCATGGGAAATTGACCTTAAAATGCCACCATTCGATAGTTATAAATTTAATCTGACGATCACTTTGACCTGGACAAACAGACTCCAATAGTTCTTTTATGCGGTAACAGAGAATAAGCAGAGCAGATCAACCCCTTCATTTATAAATAGATACTTTACAATCCCATCACAGAATCCACTATTTCTCACATTCTTCTTCTCCACTTTCCCAAGCAACTGGCCTCCACGATTCCCAGCCACCTCAACAACCTGTAACCCCACTCCTCTTGTTCTCATCTCTGGACCCTTCTCCTTTTCATGTCCGTTTGCAGAACTTTCCAGTAACAGTAAAACTGCTTCTTTTTCAGTTCTTCTCCTCACTCCGTACCCGAAAAGTTCCAACTTTCTCATTCCAAGACAACCTTGTACTCATTTTATCGACGAGAAATCGATACTGATGAGTGCTGGAATGTAAAGAAGCTTTCTTTCCTCCCGCATCTTGTTTGCACTGTTGGAAGAAACCGATTTCAGTTTCAGTCTTGCATTTCCATTTCGCCTAACATTGGAAAGAAAAATGGGAGTTTGATATCCTATTCATGGATCTCGAAGGAGGAATCTATGCGAATTCCCTCAAGGTGAGTTTGGCTTTTTTCTTCGTTAATACGTATAGGATTGGGAATTATTGAAATTTGAGTTGCAGAGGGAGTCATGGAGGACGGTGCTTACGCTGGCGTACCAGAGCCTTGGTGTGGTCTACGGCGACCTAAGTATCTCCCCACTTTATGTCTACAAGAGCACTTTTGCGGAAGATATCGAGCACTCAGAAACCAATGAGGAGATTTTTGGAGTTCTCTCATTTGTTTTCTGGACGCTGACCCTCATTCCTCTACTCAAATACGTCTTCATAGTCCTCCGAGCTGACGACAATGGAGAAGGCGGAACATTTGCGCTGTACTCTCTTCTCTGCCGCCATGCACGCGTTGGTTTACTGCCCAATGGGCAAATCGCCGACGAGGAGCTCTCTGCTTACAAGAAGACTGACGGCATCTGCTGTGAACATGGCTCCGGTTCTGGAGAGACCGCCGTCAGAGATCGGGTTTCGGCGGCAGTGTGGTTGAAGATGTTGATGGAGAAGCACCGGGTTCTGCGACAGCTACTTTTGGTTCTGGCGCTGATTGGGACGTGCATGGTTATTGGTGATGGTGTGCTCACTCCTTCACTTTCAGGTAGATTTAATTTCTGCTTTTGTTTGTTTGTTGTGAAATCTGACTTTATTTGACAGTTCTGTTAAACTTGGTTATGGTGGCTTGTGTTTGACAGTATTCTCAGCTGTCTCAGGGCTGGAGCTTTCAATGTCCAAGGAGCAGCACAAATGTATGGAATTTCTAATCTTGTTAGGCACAGCATCTGATTATGTGAAATAAGCTAGAAATTGTTTGATTTTATGGCTGAGAACTTTCCAAATTTGTTGTGTATATTCATGGCATATGGATACCTTATCTGAAACATCCTGTGGGGGACTTTCATATGCTGGCATGTAGATTCTTTTACTTTTGTGAAGTGGGGTATGGAATTTTTAGTTAATCAGTAATTCATGCTAGCAATTATTAATGTTTGGTTTGATTCGTGTTGCTTTTGGGATCGATGTTTTTTGTTAGATTTGGATCTTTTCATACTTGATACTTGTTTTTTTTTTTGCTTATTTTGGTGTTTATGAAGTATTAATGATTATTTGTCATATACTGTAATAGCTTGAATGTTATATGTAAAGGTTTGAAGAAATGGTTACCTACCAAGTATATCACTTATATGTAACTACATTTTCAATGTTGTACTACCTGCATATACTGTTTATTTCTGCGTTTCATGTTTTGACTTTAATAGCTTGAATCTTCATTTATTCCTTAGCATTTAATATGCAGTTATCAATCTGCCATTTTCAATTTATCATTCAGACAATATCAGGCAAACTATATATTGTCGCTTGCTGCAGTCAACAGAGATGAGTGGCAAAAGTTTTGTTAGAGGCGATTCCAGATGGGTGGGATAGAGTTGCTGATGTTTGTTAGATCATTAGATGCAAATGTGTTAGAAATAGCTAACTCTTTGTGCCTGGTAAATTTATAGGATTTTATTTCCATCTTATTTGATCATGCATGCACTGAAGTTTATGCTTGTACTTTTGCTTGGCAAACCATTTATGCGAATAATTTCTTCTAAAATGGGCAGATTCTTTTCATGTTCTAGTCTTCAGAATTTGTGTTTAGAATGTATTTTGTTGGAATATTTACATACATATCACCTAATTCTTATGTATTTATATATCTAACAACTAAGCTTTACTGATTATATTAATATTACCTTAATCTTTCATACCACATCAAAAATACCACCATTTTAACTTTTAAAAGTTAAAATACAACTTAATTGGTATGTAAAAATTAAAGTTTAGGTGTTAGATGTGTAAATACATAAGATTGGGTGATATGTATGTAAATCTTCGTTGTTAATTCATCAAATTTTGGCCTTTTCTCAATTGGCAGAAATGATCAGTGCATAATTCAATAATAGCTTCTTTCTTGCTTTGAAAATTTTTTGTTTCATTTTATACACGATTACATATGTGTTTGGATACATTTTGTGACATTTTGAATTTAAAGAGGGTTGTTCGATGGAGTTGAGGTGTGATTGCCTTGGAAATATCCCAAAACAAGGACATCACCTAGCAGAATTCTATGATGGAAAACTTCTAGGAAAAAGGGAGCATATGAAAGAACTAAGTCACAAATTGTGATGGGAGAAAACAATTATGGCCCAATATAATTAAAGAGTTAGGCCTAGGGACATCTTGTGTGATAATTGGAATTTCTTTGAAAACTCTAAAGAATGTTTGTGTTGGAGCAACCTATAGATTGAGCGACATCTTGGTAAGTTACATGAAAAGGATATGGTCTTGAGACTTACCATGATATGGAATGTTGCGATGAGACAAAGCAATTAATAGCTTGCATAGTATGATATGGGGTGTCATGTAATTCATTGATGAATTTTTAATGATTCTTTTGCAAACCTTATTTGTTAAATTGGATCAAATCAAATAGAGCTATACTCCCATTGAATTTTAAATGGAAAACTATCTGGTCATTGCGTATTTAAGATTGGAAGCATGCTGTCACTTGATACTAAAAAAAATGGGAAGAGTAGGTTTAAAGTATACGATTATCTCAAAAAAATCAGTAGTACTTGAGATTTGAACAAACAAAGATCATAAATTATTGAAAGAATGTGATTTTTGTGATGCTAAACGAAGGAAAGTATACTGGACCTAAAACATAATGATTTTCTTGATTATGCTTTAATGATGCAGAACTCATCTCTTACGTGTGCATGTTTCAGTAAATCTGTATTCATCTTTGATGGGACACTTAACACGAAGTTTTTATAAACAATGTTAACACATGTTCAAACATCTCTGATTTGCAGATCTTGAAGTTCCCATTGCATGTCTTATTTTGATTTGCTTGTTTGGGGTGCAACATTTTGGTACTCACCGTGTTGGATTTTTGTTTGCACCAATTGTTACAACATGGCTCCTGTGTATCAGTATGATTGGCATATATAACATTTTCTATTGGAATCCACAAATATATCATGCACTATCTCCCTACTACATGTACAAATTCTTGAAGAAGACACGAAGGCAAGGATGGATGTCCTTAGGAGGAATTCTTTTATGCATGACAGGTATGTTAAGTTAAATTTCTTTGTTGCCATGCATGCCATATTTTAATGAACTCAAATTTGCTGTTATGTTATGTAGGCTCTGAGGCAATGTTTGCAGATTTGGGTCATTTTTCTCAGTTATCTATACAGGTCAGGAATTGCCCCCATTTAGTAGATAATGTTCTCTATCTCTGTGATTAGCTAAATTGGTTTTTATTATCTTATAACCCTGTGCATTTCATCACTCATAGCATTCTCCCGCTATTTTCTTCTTGAATGAGATATGTCGTTATTTATGAATTAAACTGGAGGTCTTATGTTTATTATCCTGTGATTATGTTTTGCTTTTTTTTTAACAGTTTTCTTGTTTTGTTTGGCGTCAAGGTTTTTGTAATTAGTATGACTCAGACAAGAGGAGAAGGCTTTGGTATTACTGGAATCATGCTGGGCAAGTCCTTTCAATATGTACCTGGAGTCCTTGGAATCACTCTTATGGAATAGTGTTGCGCAGGCATTCCATTTAAATAGTCCATCACTAGGGTAAAAGCCATGCATATTAACAATCAATATTAATATTCTCTTTTTACAACCATCTACACTAATTGTATAACCTATAAGAGTCATTAACATGAAAATACACTGTAAATGAAGATAATACTAATAAAAAGAAAAATATTATCATTTTTATCCTTTTTTTTTATTGCTTGTTTTTCTTTCTTGATTCAAATAGCACTCTATGCAACCATGTCAGTGTTAACCTACAATGGAGTAAATGATCGGTTAGGCTATTCACGTTTATGATAACACTAGAATATTCTACATTCTACAACCTTTTTGAAGAATCTTCGGATGTTTTGTTGCCACCAATTCTTCAAATTATCATTCTCCTTAGCTATTAACTACTTGAAGGATAATTTAGCATGCCTATAAAAAATCTTATTCTTGTACAGATGAATATATATAGTTTCCTTTTTATTTTCCTGCATTTTTTTTCTTTTTATTAAACATGAACTTTCTTAATATTTAAAGAAATTCACTTCTGAAGCTACAAATTGTGGTCTTGGATTGAGATATCTATTGATTTCTCTCGAATATGTTATTCCTTCATGCAGATTGCTTTTACATCTATGGTGTATCCAGCATTGATCCTGGCATATATGGGGCAAGCTGCTTATCTCTCACAACACCATATTATTGAAAGTGATTATCGAATCGGATTCTATGTGTCTGTCCCAGGTAGGCATACTAACTGTTCTTTTGATTCACATAATTTCATTGTAGCATAAAGCTTATAAAATAACCTTTTTTTAATCTTTTTAGAGAAATTGAGGTGGCCTGTTCTGGCTATAGCTATACTTGCAGCTGTGGTGGGAAGCCAAGCTGTTATTAGTGCTACCTTTTCGATAATCAAACAATGTTCCGCTTTGGGATGTTTTCCAAGGGTGAAGATAGTGCACACATCATCCAAATTTTGTGGCCAAATATACATACCAGATATCAACTGGATCCTAATGTTGTTGTGTTTGGCTGTCACAACTGGTTTCAGAGATACGAAGCGATTGGGAAATGCCTCAGGTATGAAGATATAAGTAGTACATTATCATATTTACTTGAGTTGTTGCTTCTTCTACTTAATTATCTTTCCTCTTCATTTTTTAAGTTGTAGGGGCTTCTACATACATCTCACCCAATTCGTTTGTATTTACAAATCTAGCATCTTGCTTTTTACGTTTATTCCACCTAAAGCTTTCATATCACATAAATAATACCACTGTTTTTATTTTTAAAAAGTGAAATACATATTTTGATGCGTGTAAAAATTGAAGTTTAGTTGTTAGATATGTAATTACATAAAAATTATGTGATATGTATGCAAACCTTTCTAAGTTGTATCATGTAAAGTGAATGGCATGTCGACCCTTAAGTTTGAGATGTGATTCTAAAATGAGATTATCGATTCATTGATAGTGGATTGGTATAAATATATCAATTGAAGCACACAAGAATGAAGCTAAATACTTTCAAGTGTGGAGAGTAATGCTGTTGAAGCATGCTTTCATTGTACAACCAAAATAATGATTTATCACCAAATAGTTTCTTTGTATTGGCTTTTTGTTCTTTGATAGCTAGCATTATATTCTAGTGCAAGAGAATAATTTTCTTTATCAATTTCTTTGTAAAAGAATAATGTCGACCATCTGATGATCCAATTAAGAGAGTAGACACTTTAGATTCGATTTATTTTAAGAAAGTTAGAGGTAAACCTAAAAAGACATAGGCATGTTGTATAAAAAATTATCTTGATTTATTAGAATTAAATGCGACACTCAATAAGACACAATGGAGAAAAAGGATTCATGTAGCTGACCGCACTTAGTGGGATAAAGACTTGTTGTTGTTGTTGTTGTAGTAATGAGGGCAATATAAAAATGCTAGTGACTGGTGATATCTTTAAACAGAGGTCATATTATATGAAGGATCACTTATACATTCGGTGAGTATGGAAATAAGTTTTAAAAATGTTCTCCCATCATGTAGAAATGCTAAATCTAGACCCCAGTCAACTTTATATTGCTTAGTGACCTATTCATTTGACTATCAGTAAGTTAATTTTTTCTTAGATTTGATGTAAGTACTATAATATTTGAAGGGTTGCTTGAATTTTTTAAAATTGTAGTATTTGATTGGAAATGTTAGACATAAAAATGAATTTTCTACTCTATAAAAAATTTCAATATCCTTAAAAAGTGAGTAATTTATTTCTTAGAATATAGTTTCCATTTGCAAGCATCTAAGTGATTTATTATTTTCATTTGTTATTCACTGTGAAACAAATATTATCAGAAAGCCAATGATTTACTTTTTGTTTTTGTTGACGTATTAGATAGATAATTATATTAGGATATATCAACTGGATATATAATTCTCTTTTATTTTCTTTGTTTTTTTTCACTGCCTCCCACAACCAACTCCTGTAGTTTAACATCCCCTTCCGTCATCTGCTCTCCACACCCAAATCATGTCACCGTGATTCACCCGCAATCATAGTTGTGATTCACCTCTAATTACTTGCTCACACCCAACTCCACTAGTCTAATATCCTGCTATTCTTGCCCCTCGACTCTCAGCTGACGCGCTGTCGCCTACTAAGTCGTATTTGATTCGTTCCTCATCCAATGACTGGACCTACAACACGCAATCTAATCCTCTCCCTGCTCCCCTCGCTCACAACCCGTGATTTTGATCAATTACACTTAGGCCTACTTTTGCACTAATGTTGGCTTGCCTTTCTCATATGCCTTGCTGCTATTGTTATGTTGGCTTGCCTTCCTGATATGCATTGCTTCCATTTGTTGTGGCATGCCGTCTGTGGTTTGGGATTTTCTATTTTTTTATTTGGTCTCCTAATAAACTTATTCATATAAATGCTTCACGCTTGACCCACGATGATAATGTTAAATTTTCAGAATGGAAGAAATATTTTATTATGTTGTTCATACCTCAATGTTAGAAAGTCTCAGCTCTTCCATTGCTCCACTATTCTCTTTCAGGAGACATCTAAGAAAATTTTAGGATTTTTTTCCGCCACACTTGATTTCTTTATAGTAATATCTTAAAGCTTACAGTCTTCGCTCTAATCTATGTTCCTTAAAATGAAATGATCTTTCAATACAAGCTATTACAATATTTCTTGGGGTAAGCAGAATGAGCATTTCAATTTTGTCCCTTCGTTATTTGTCTATTCATATGGAAAAACTAAAATGATAGGCCTCTTGTTGGAAAATTTCTCTACATTGCACCACTAATTCCAACAAGTACAATCACAGTTGATGGCAGATTCCACCATTCTCAATATTGTCCCTACTCTCTAATGTGTTCTCTAGGTCATTGAACTTTCAAATCCCTCCCTGCTCTTCTCTGAGGACATCATGGTGGGCATGGGCGGGTCGTGGTGGCCGAGGAAAATTTTTTTTTTTCCATTTTCATTATGGTTTAATTACTCATCCTTCATATTAATGTTAGGCTCAATTTGGCTACCCTTACATAGCTCAACATGTCATTGAACTTTCAATTACCCCTACTTATTCTACACTTAAAGCCTCTTCTAGATCTGTTACTCTTTCTCAATAAGATGTGATTATTTTGTTTAGTCCTCTTAAGCATCCTTGTTTTTCTCTCATAACATTGCTTCCTATGATTTTGTTGTTTTTGTCTCATCTGCTTCATCTTGGATATTAGATTATGGTGTTTTTTCAAACTTGATAGGTAATTGTTTAGAGAGGTTGCAAATGGATCCTTCGTTCTACTCTTAGTCTAGCAAAGATACTGTGACTGTCTATAAATTTATCTCTTCCTTATGTCATATCTTTATAAATTTATTTTCAATTTACTCATCCTTAATTGTCTTATAAAAAATTACAACTATTCGGTAGCATTTTATCTCTTCCATTGTATTTTTAGGATTTCAATGCAAGGAAGATTATTGATGGAGGTGTTAAAATTAATGGAGTTTACCATTTAAAACTTAGGGTATCCTCAACTCATTTCACTATTACTTATTTCCAATGACTATCATATTGGTTACCTGCCATCACATTTTCTTTGGCAATGCACTCTTTTCACTTTTCAAAATTTGAGCTTAATGCTTGGTAAACATATCTGAACATCTTTTCCATCTTCTATGACACCTCATGGTACTATCCCATTTGAACTTTTTCATTATGATCTTTGGGATCCAAGTCTATTTTGAACTAACTCAAGTTTAGACGTCTTGTTACTGTTATTAATGATTATTCTCTTATTGAATGAATTTATCCACTCAAATGTAGATTAGAAGTTTTATTTGTATTCAAAACTTTCTACTAGAAATAAAGTTCACTTCTCAGCTTCAGTGGTAAAGTTGTAAAAGGTGTGAACGTTTTAGATATCTCGGGTCTATTGTTCAAAGTGATGGTGATATAGATGGGGATGTTTTCAGTAGAATTCAAGTTGATTGAAGTAGAGGAATGCATCGGGCCTATTGTGTGATAGAAAAGTACTGGTTAGACTTAAAAGGAAAATTTTATAAGATGGTGGTGATACCTTCAATGCTTTATGGCCAGGATTGTTGGCCTTTAAAAGATAATCATAAAACAAAGTTGTGTTGTTGAAATGAAAATGCTTAGGTGGATGAGTGACTTGTCACTTAGAGAAAAAATACGAAACGAATCTATCCGTGAAAGGGTTGGTGTAGCTCAAGTGGCATACAAGATTAGAGAGAGTTGTCTTAGATGGTTTGGTCACATTACACGTCAACCATCTAATGATCCGGTTAGGAGACTAGTTGTTTTAGATTCGAGAAAGGTAGAGGTAGACCTAAAAAAAACTTGGGCATGTTGTATAAAAATGAATCTTAATTTGTTAGAATTAAATGAAAATATGACGCTCAATAGGATACAATGGAGAAAGCGGATTCATGTAGCCGACCCCATTTAATGAGATAAAGGCTTGTTGTACTATTAATATTGTAGAATTCACATATATTCAATTTCATTCATTATATGCTTGCAATTAGTAATCCTAATACATCTCATATAATAACTAGTAGAAAGTTTCGTCAAATTAGTAATCCTAATACATCTCATATAATAACTATGAAGAAAAACTGTATTGATAGGTTGATTCAGACGGGAACGAAACCGTCTTGACAGTTTCGTCTTTAGGGGGCAAACAATTTACTCTCATTCTAATCGGAGGAGACAGACAGAGAGAGTGAGAATCAAATCCAAGTGAGGGAAGAGGGTTTTAGAACTTTTTGAATGATGGCTTGGAGAAGAGCGATTTCAATATGTTTAACAAAAGACGATGATACCAATATTGATGAGTTGAGGAAAGGAAGCCTATGTCATATTCACTAGTAGGAGAAGAGTAGCATCATCAGTGTTATAGCATGAGAACTAAACATTTGGCATGGTGTTGGCATTTGGGAGGTAATGTGCTCGGGAGGCAAAGACGAAGTCGAGTGTGAACCAGGAAGCCTGGCAAGCAGATTTGTGTGCGAGAGAAGGGGTGAATCGAGCTTAAGGTAAAGGTTATGGTTCATTTTGTTTCTTTAGAATAAATAATATAATAAAGTTAAATTAATATTATTTAATATTCATATTTATTTGGGATTTTGCTAAGTATAGCCAGGAATAATTGAAGAAATGAATATTAAAATTTGAGATCGAGGAGAGTGGTTGACCATGAAGGAAAAGATTAAAGGTAAATAAACTTAGTCTTAAATTGATTAATTTAAATTTAATGTTAATTAGAGTATTAATATAATATAGTATTAATTTATGACAGAAAACAAAAATAAAGAACAAATGATTGTAAGATAAGGAGATTGGAATCGCCGATTTCACATAAGAGAAGAAATAAGAATGGACAACAAAATGTTAGTGCTTATTTGGAATTTTATTTATTGTCAATTTAATTTTAAATTATTAGGTTATAATATTAGAATTTGTTATGACTTATAATCAGGTGAGTTAATTAAAAGTATTGAAAGAGATATTTGATTTGGTAGAAGAAAAATATGAGCTAGTGATGTAAGCTTTGATTATGTGTCTTTTTCCTTAAAAGATAAATAAATACTTAAAAATCTTGTTTAAAGCATAATAAAATATTTGTGAATTGGAATTTTATTTATTGTCAATTTAATTTTAAATTATTAGGTTATAATATTAGAATTTGTTATGACTTATAATCAGGTGAGTTAATTAAAAGTATTGAAAGAGATATTTGATTTGGTAGAAGAAAAATATGAGCAAGTGATGTAAGCTTTGATTATGTGTCTTTTTCCTTAAAAAATAAATAAATACTTAAAAATCTTGTTTAAAGCATAATCAAATATTTGTGAACATAATTAGAGAAATTATGGTAATTGAACAAAAAAATAAATTAGCAAATGCTAATCATATATATAATGATGTTAAGTGTTACGGCAAGAAAAAAATAAAAATAAAAAAAAGGAGATAAGCAAGTAAAGCCAAACTTAGTAATTAGTATTTTATATGCAATAAATTTATTTTCTTAAAAAGTAAGACCACTTTCAAGAAATAACATTATAATGAAATTATGAAAAAGATAAATTTAGATGACATGTAGTATTTTAAAATTTTGTTTCATTTAATTTGTAGAGACTTAAAAGTATTTTTATAATTGAAAAACAATAATTGAAAATGAAATGACTTTTTAATGATTTAAATAATTATATCTTTGTTTTGTTTTTTTTTAGAAAATTTAATATATAAATTCAAATGATTGAATGAAGTAAGCAAAATTTAAATGAAATGTAGATGATTAAGCCATTAAAAATTACAACCTCATAGTACTAGTTGGGAATGTTATTGCATATGTACACGAAAATAAAAATAAATAGTATTGTGCCTTACCTTTAAAAAAAAATAAATTTAGTAAATAGCTTTAAATAAAAAATGTAAATTTTATTTTATAGATTAATCAGAATATTTATTTTCAGTATTTATGATTAAACACTTGCAAAATAATTTGATGCATGTTAAAATTATATTTATTCAGTATGTTATTATAAACTTAATGTATTACTTAATTGTTTCTTTCAAGAAAAGTTATGTTAGATTGATATGATTGATAAAAGAGAGCTTGTTTATAGGAGGAAATTTACTATTGAAAATAGTTATAAGGCTATTTGATTTCTATATTTAATCACTTTTATTTTTATCACTATTTTAAGTTGGATGATCTTATGTATTTTGCTAGATGATGTTTACTATATCTTATAAATTAGTGGTTTTTTTTAAAAATGGGATATTATTGCAGACAAATTATTAATTAGTTCAATTGATTATAATTCATAAAAATATGTTAATATTAATACCTAATAACTTAAAACTAAATTGACCATAAATAAAATTTTAAATAAACACTAACATTTTATTATCTCTTTATTTCTCTTCTGAGAGATTGACAATTCGACTCTTCATATCTTACAATCAATGGTTCTCCAATCTTGTTTTCTGTCATAAATCAATATGATATCATATTAATACTTAAATAAATATTAAATTTAAGTTAATCTATTTAAAACTTTAACTTCATTCATCTCTAACATCTCTACTTCACAGTCAATCACTATCCTGGATATCAAATTCAAATATTTTTTCTTCAATGTTTTCTAACTATAATTAACAAAATCCCAAACTGATACTAATATTAAATTGTATTAATTTAATTTTATTATATTACTTATTAAAAAATAATAATATAAGCCCTATCCTTTACTTTAAGCTCGATTCCCCCCCACCCCCCTCCAACTCCCCTGTCTCGCACATAAAGCCACACACTAGGTTCCCTGCTTCGCATGAGATTTGTCCTGAACTTGACTTTGACTTGGCCTCCCTAGCGCATTACCTTTCGCAAGCCAACACAATGTTGAATGCTTGTTTCTCACGCTGAAGCGCGGACAACGCTGCTCTCCACACAACGAGTGAACATGATTGCAGTTATCGGATTCCTTAAATGCATTAAATCTGTTTGATGAGGATTGCTATGCTGTAAAACTAAGTGCAGGATTGTTAAGACATTCGCCAATGTCAGTTATGTTGGTTCAATAGATGATTGGAAGTTAATCACATTATATTGTTATCTTTATTGGGGGCAATAATCATCTCGATGCTTTTGGGACACAGCTTGGGCCCATTTCTTGTGCTTATGGGCTCAGCTTGGGTCTGACTCTTGTGATTGTGGGTCCCATATTGAATTCAGCAAGATGTTCCGCATCAGAGGCTATTTAGAAGAATTTGATTTTCTTTCATTTAGCTTATGACATTGCATTGTGATAATCATATTTCCATCTATATTGCTAGCAATTTGATTTTTCGTTACTTCTTTCGGATGTTGTGCTCCCCAAGGATGATGTTATTCATCATATTTCATGTTCTAAGTGACAATTTTATCAAATATGTAAAACACCTGCTTTTTTTTCATTTATTTAACTAGCTAGAGCAGATAGATGGGGTGTATTTTCCAATTTAAGGGGGGGATTGATGCTTCAGATAGGTAATTATGTTTAGGGCTGTCAAAATGGCTCATTGTTCGCGAACGGCTCATTTTTGCTCGAAATACTACTCATCCATTATATATATATATATATATATATATATATATATATATATATATATATATATATTTCATGGCACCCTGCCCACACAAAAAACTACAAAATGTTTCAAAACAAGAAAAAACAGAAAATACATTAGATACTAAAAAAAAACTTAACAGTGTCGAAATACATGGTATCAGGTGGCTAGAGAGCGACCTAATTCGATCTTGCCTCTGCCTATGCCTCTAGTTCTAGGGAATGAGCAAGCTAATAAGTTGGTAAGATGATTGTCATTGTCAGTAGTAACCAATTTATCATCCAATATGTTCCCGAGTTGGAGTCGGCCTTCATTCTTCTTCTTGCTCCTGGAATAGACCTGTCATTCTTCATCCGAAGAATCAGTCTGATGGGGTGGTAGAGATGAAGCAGAGGGAATACCAACCATAGTATCCACAATAAGTTCTAGTATATGTGAAGTATGAGTTGCCTCTACACCGAATATTTCTTGAATAAGTGGAGCTACGAAGCTCTCCTGATTATTAGTCTGAACACTATCATTTGTAAGTAATAGTCCATCAGTATTGTTTTCTATGGGGTTTGAAGGTGCCAACATCACATCACTCGCAATAACAGTAACAGCAGGGGCAATGAAATCAGACATCAAAATCTATCATGTGGTTGCTTTCTCTCCAGGTGGTACATATATATCTTTAGATCCATCCTTATTCACTTGATATTTAGATTTCAAATTAAGNCGAATATTTCTTGAATAAGTGGAGCTACGAAGCTCTCCTGATTATTAGTCTGAACACTATCATTTTTAAGTAATAGTCCATCAGTATTGTTTTCTATGGGGTTTGAAGGCGCCAACATCACATCACTCGCAATAACAGTAACAACAGGGGCAATGAAATCAGACATCAAAATCTGTCATGTGGTAGCTTTCTCTCCAGGTGGTACATATATATCCTTAGATTCATCCTTATTCACTTAATCTTTAGATTTCAAATTAAGATGAAGCTTATGGCATTTATCAAGAGTATGCTCAAACATCTTACAATGAAAACAGTAAAAAGGTCTATGCTCCATAATAATTTGTTGTCACGTTGTGCCCACTCAGACTTCATTAACATTAGGCAAAGTAATATCTATTTCCACAAGTATTCTGACCACAGAAGGTCTGGTAAGGTTGAAAGCGGGTAAATCTAGCTTTATAGGGTCCTCAAGTATGACACCAATAGAGTAAAAAACCTGATAATGAAAAAAGTGCAACTTCAGACCAGGTAGACTAAACCATACCGGTACGGTAAGAGGTTCATGATTGGGGTCAAAATTAGGAGACCGCTTGAGTAGCTTCATTAGTTTACCAGCAATGTTAAGATATTGTTTGAAAAAAATACGAGTTTAGTCTTCAGGTACGGTTAACTGAATCAATACATGTCTCTCATCCATGAGGCCCACTTTCCGTTTTCTTGCTAATTTGAGGTCATCAAAATTTTTCCTGATAACTTCCATAGCTAGGTGTTCCCACTGAAATTTCCTAATGAAAAAAAATTTGAATTTGTCAGTCAATGTTGAAATTTCTGACTCAGAGAAAAAGTGTGTTATCTTCTCACTCTTCCTGCTTGCATTCTTAATAAAGGGGCAGTCACTTGTATTATCACGATTCTCCTTATAACTTGAGGGAAAGACAGTCATCGTCTCCCCCTGAGGATTACCCACAACGTGGGCAAAAGAAGTTTTGTTGGGTTCAATCGAAGAATGAGGAAGCTCCATCACAGCAAGTCACAGTTTTTGCTGCTTGGAGCTATCTGGATCCTTTCCGTATGTACGAGACACTGAAACGTTCTGCTCACTTGTCGGACGGAAATCGTTTTTCAACGAGCAGATGAAGGAAGCGCGACGAGGACAGCACGACGCAAAGTCGACGAAGGACGAAGCACAACGAAGCAGAATAAGTCGAGGCGCGATCCCCTTCGTCGACGTTCTGCTCACTTGTCGGACGGAAATCATCCTTCAACGAGCAGACGAAGGAAGCGCAACGAGGACAGCACGATGAAGCAGGGGTAGGCATCGACAACGGGCTCTGCCAGGGCAAAAGAGGTTTCGTCGGATGGCGATGTTCATATCTTTCAAAAGAGATCCATTATATATATATATATATATATATATATATAAATGAGTAGTTTTTTAAAAAAATTTAATTGACTACAAGGCTACAAAGATTTCTAATCAGTTAAAAGTATTAATTAAGAAAATAGAATAAAAATTATTAACTTAGATTCAAATAATGTTTTAATATAAACAATAATTTTTAAATCTTGCCCCAACCCTTAACAACTTATGGTTACGTGATTAGGGCAACGACTCTTTGTTCATGAATAGCTCGTTTTCGACTTGCTAAGCAAATGAGTCAAACACGAACGCACTTTTTTATTCTATTTTCTTACACCAATCCTTAATAATTTTTATTCTATTTTCTTAATTAATTAAACAACATGCTCGTGTTTGGCTCGTTTGCCACTCTAATTATGTTAAGATTTACTTTTTAAATGGAATATAGTTTTGCATTTGTTTATTTCCTCTCATGTATTCTCCAATTCCTATTTTATAAGCACAAAGTTCTTTAGTAAGGACAAGTTTTCCTCTTAACAGCTTTATTCAACAATTTCTGTTGCAACTTTAATTGAATTATTCATATGCAGATAGCATGTTTACATTTAAGAAGATGTTTCTAATCTTCTAATGAAATAATTACTTTGCCCATAAATCCACTCGAGTGCATTATCGATTATGCAAGTTAATGATTTACTCAAATGAATATTTTTCTTACATTTTTTTCAAGCATATCCCCAATTACCTTGATGTTTTCATCCTGCTTACCAACTTTTAATATTTTTTCCAGATATCGCATTCCTTATATATTTGTTGACTTGGACCACAAAGTCTAGTAGTTTAATTCAGAACAATACCAAAAATATTGTATGATGATTGGGAAATGGAGCAATTTTTCCTGTTATCATGTTCGATCGTTTCCATTTCTTTTTCACCCCCACCTTAACTCATTTTTTTTTTCTTTTTACATTACAGGGCTGGCAATCATAACCGTCATGCTGGTCACCACCTGCCTGATGTTCCTAGTAATCATTCTTTGCTGGTGCTGTAGCATTTTCATGTCCATATGCTTCATCATTTTCTTTGGCACAATTGAGGCTCTCTACTTCTCCGCGGCCCTCATCAAGTTTCGGGAGGGAGCTTGGGTTCCTATAGCCTTCTCCTTTATCTTCATGATCATTATGTACGTGTGGCATTACGGCACTCTTGAGAAATACGAGTTCGATTTTCAGAACAAGGTTTCAATCAACTGGCTCCTAAACCTTGGCCCAAACCTAGGAATTGTTCGTGTTCCTGGGATTGGACTTGTTCACTCTGAGCTTGTTTCTGGCATCCCAGCCATCTTCTCCCACTTTGTTACCAATCTCCCGGCATTTCACCAGGTATGTTCTGAAATAATTTGTTGGCTTCTATTTTTCCTTTTTTTTTTTTTTTTGGAAATGATCAGATCTAGATGGAGATTATCTAAATATGACATCTATATGAAATGCAAATATCTGATTATAATTCATAAGTTTTCCACCACCAACTAACTTGCAATGTTTAGCATTTATAATTATTGAGGAAATATGTTGTGGAGCTAAAACAGTATAACACAGAAAACAGAGAACTCAAAAACAAAAATTTAGGATAACTTAATAAAGGAGTGGAGGAGAAGAGACGGGTAATTAAAGGATAAGCCCGGATGGAGGAGGCAAATGACATTTTCTTCATTCATGTTTGCATTCTCTAATCATCCACAAGGAGTGATATTTATAGAATTACAAGACTGATAAGAGCCTATTAAACATCTATCACTTATCTAATACCAGCTATTAACCTGTAAACTACCAATTATATTTAGTATCTAATATTTTAACCCTTCCCTTCATAGTTATATTGCCCTCAAGGTCGAGCAAACACAGAAAACACAGCAAATTAGCAAACACTCAAAATTAGATTTAGATGGAGTCTATGTACGTTTAACAGCTCCATCAAAGTATAAAATCAGATTATAATTTCATTGTTCATCAGTATTTTTACCTTAATTCCCCTTGCGCTAATCTGCAGTGTTTTAGCATATACAATTGTTTCACTTTCTGATAAAATAACAGATTCAACTAGCATAATAAACAATATTAAATGTCAAGCATGACAAACTTGTCCATTTCCAATACAAAAAACTTATATGCAGAAATACTAATGATGCAACAGCACACACCATTGAGTGCAGTTAATTCTTTGAGACCTTATTTATGTTAATGTTATGAAATATGCCTCCTTTACCAAAGCGCACTAATAGTTTGAATAACCCCAAAGACGAACCAGACTCTATCCATCAAATTACATATTCATTCTTATAACGTACCAGGTCCTTGTGTTCCTCTGCATCAAGTCGGTGCCCGTTCCCCATGTCCGTCAGCAGGAGCGATTTCTAGTCGGACGGGTTGGCCCGAGGGAGTGCCGAATCTACCGCTGCATCGTGCGCTACGGATATCACGATATTCCGAAAGATGATATCGAGTTTGAGGAGGACCTGGTTTGCAGAATTGCAGCCTTCATCAAATCAGATAATTCTGCTGAACCCTACAGGCCTTCGGAAGAAAATTATGAGAAGTTGGCAATGGTGGATTCCGGAATCTGTCTCTGCGAGAAGGCGGAGGAGGAGAACGGAGAACATGTGGAGTCCGTTGACTTACCGGGTCCTTCTAAAGTGCGAGAAATCCGGTCGCCGGGTATTCTGATGAATAAGAAGAAGGTGAGCTTTGTGTTGCCGAAGAGCCCTAAGTTGGACTCATCGGCGAGGGAGGAGCTGCGAGAATTGATGGAAGCGAGGGAGGCTGGGATGGCTTTCATTACAGGGAACTCGTATATGAAGGCGAAGAGTGGATCGAGCTTGGTGAAGAAGTTGGCCATTGCTTTATATGATTTTCTAAGAAGAAATTCACGGGGGCCGTGTTATGCAATGAGCATGCCTCATGCTACCAACCTTGAGGTTGGAATGGTCTATCTTGTATGAGCTCTTTGGTGTTTCTAATTTATTAACTTTTTTTTAATTGTCATTTAAAATAATGATTGATTATTTAAATATTGCATCTTTTTTAAAATAAGTTCAATAAGTTTTGCTTTATTGATTTTATATAAATATATTAATATTTGATTCTTTTGCAAAACATTTCTCAAAAAAAATAATCTTAAATTTATTTTACAAATCAAAAGTTGATTTAAATATGACTTTTTTAAGCATATTCTAATCAACATTAATATTGGAATATCTCAAACAAGTTTTATTCTAGTTCATTTAATCGAATTAAGTCGTGTGTATGTTCAATCCTTCTTGAGTAGGGGTGTAAACGAGTCGAACACGAGCTGAGCCTAGTTGTAAACGAGTGGAACAGGAGCGAAAAGTGTGTTTGTGTTCTTCTCGTTTGCTTAGCGAGCCGAGCATGAGTTGTTCATGAAGAAAGAATCATTTTGACAACTCTAATCACGTAACCATAAGATGTTGAGTATTGGGGCAAGATATTAAAATTATTGTTTATATTAAAACATCATTTGAATCAAATATAAT
>NEWO01000021.1:2487959-2499837 GCA_003013225.1 Phalaenopsis aphrodite | reverse complement strand
GTCACTTTTAATACATGAAATTTGCATTTACTCTTACAAAGTACAATTTTCTAAATTTTTTTAAATTATTTTATGTGTGGCAATTACTTTCTTTCGAGAAATGATTAAATTGCCCTCTCATCTAAGTAAAAAATTTGAATTTGATCACTGAGTGTATACACAAATGTCAGTAAATAATTATACATGATTGATCATTTGAGTTTTAAATAAGCTTTATCATTCATATGTTGTGGTGGTGACTAATGTTACTCCTTGAACCGCACACATGAAGTTTTTAACTTAGCAAACGAGTCAAACACGATCTTTTTAACGAGCCAGACAAGAGTTGTTCGCGAAATGCAATCTAGTTCCTCAAAAAAATAATTTGCATTATATTTGAATACAAGATACATCTCCACCAACAAACATGAAAATGTATCTTTGTAGCTTTGTAATCATTAATTTTTTTTAAAAATACTATTCATCAAATATATATATATATAACTGATTAGTAGTATTTCGAGCCAATATGAGCCGAACATGAACGAACAAATATTGTTCGTGTTATTTGTATTCGACTGATTAACTTAACAAACGAGTCGAACACGACATTTTTAAAGAGCCAACAAAAAAACACAAAAATATTTAAAAAAAAAAAAAACGTGCCATGAGACTCATTGCACGGAATGCAATCTAGTGGAGAGGATGGTGACAGGCGTGTCCAAAAAAAGGAGACTGAAACGTACGAAGGCAGACGTACAAGCGTTCCCATTCTATCTTTAATACATTATGTAACTTCTCCCACGTAAATATTTACCAAAAATATTCTCCCTCCAACGTTATGTATAATATATTATTTTGTATGTGAATAGTAAATTTTGCGGATTTACGAGACATGTCTAATTATTTTCATGCATGTATGCACTTGTAATATTTAATTTTTCATATTTATTTTTAAAAGATTCAAATATTTGACATCAAATTAAAAATTTTAAATCAATGTTATTTTTTTTCTAATATAAATATATATTTTTATGCATACATTTTTTATATAATTATAATATTAAAGTGGTATATATATATACATATATTGAATACAAAATTGTTCGAGAAATAGAGCACAAGAGAGATGAGAAGATCATATAGCTTAGTAATAAACAATAAAAATGTGTAATCTATATTCATGAAATGAGTCCTTATTTATTGAAATGGAGGATATCCAATTACATTTTATACCTCTAGAAAAATAGGAATTGTGGGGGCATCTTAGTCGGTGCGTAACTATAAGGTCGGGAGCTTGGGATAACACTCGGTCGAATTTTGGGTCAGGCAGTCATGTGTTGGGAGTATGAGGGAATGACCAGTTGGGTCATTTCTTATTGGAGTCTGCAGAAGGTTCTAGACATTCGAGAGGACTACCGGAGGAGACAACGGTATGTCCTACAGTTGACCCATATGAGGCTATCGACACACCGTAGCCTTCCAGCTTGACTGGACTTCTACTACTTGAAGTTGAGGCTTCACCGATTCAGGAGGTTGATCGCGCTCACTCTCGAAATGCACGGCTGGAACAACTAAAGGAAGAACTTGTCGCAATATGCGATCGAAAGTCTATCTTCAAGATTAAGTGAAGGCACTTCGAGCCAAAATGTTTCTGAATTGAGAAATGGTTTCGGTCTCCGGACTTCAATCTGAAATAGAAAGAGTGGATAAATTTCGGTTATGAGGGGAAATAGTGTACCAACGATTATTTCCGTTTGATTATGTTCCAGCTGAAGTGACGGCCGATAGTTTGATTAGGTATTTCCTTTCCATCCAATAAGTTATAACCAAGAGGATTCATATTGTAAATAAAAATATTCTGGTTAATTTTTTTAATAAATCTTTTGTCTATTGTAATGTGTGTAAAAGGTGACTCCATTCTAGTAGTTAATGTGGCAAAATACCCTTATGCCCCTACGTCTTCTCAACTTTTTGTGGTGTACTATAAGTAGGATTAGCGAGCTCCAAAGAATCTATTTCTCTAAGTTATCCTTTTCTCCCTTGACTTTCTATACTTCCTTCTTCCTTTTGCCCGTCGGCTATGGCTCTCTAAAACTCTTTTGAGCTAATTGGCATGACCCATACATTGTTGCGTCTGTAGTAACTACCAAACAAAGAGAAGCCCTTCAAATGTCATTTGTCTTTGGGGATTCAGTAGTTCTTAGTCCGACAAAGAAAGATGAGAGAGCGTTATACACGTTTGGGAACAGTTTGGTCATCCCGTAGACCAGTTCAAGTTCAAATTATAGTTGTCACTCTACCACGAGCTCTGATCAATTTTTAACCGCTACGACATTATCTCAGTGTAAGTAACACCAAAATCTATGGCGATCATCGTGACATTTTTTATCTTTCTCCAATGACTAGAGCTTCCCTAGTTCATCGAGCTCTTTTTCCACTTCTTTGCTTTTAAAGTGGACTGGGACAGATACGGGGTCTTCTCATCCGACTCGAGACTTCGACTGGTTGGGGTTGAGAGCAAGATTAAAGACTGGCAATTAGGATTGTAAACAAGCCGAGCATCAGCAAGCAGGCTTGACTCGTATTTGACTCATTAGAAACTGCTCGTGTTCGAAATCGGCTCATGTGGAAATCAGCCGTGAACAGTGTGTTTGTGTTTGACTTGATTCAAATATTTATGTTCGTGTTCAGCTCAAAAATGGCTCGTTAAAATTAAATTGAAAAAAATAAATGTAAATTGTTGGATTCGAACCTGGACCAAATGTATGCAAAAAAAGACACTAACACATTACCACACGAGGTGTTATAATTCAAACTTAGATATAAAGATATATAATATATTATTATATAAATAATATATATAATATATTATTATATAAATAATATATATAATATATTATTATTTGAATAATTATATATATATTTTCGAGCTAAAATGAACCGAACATGAGCAAACAAAAAGTTGTTCGTGTTCGGCTGGTTTATAATTTGAGCTTTAAAAAATTTTTCGTGTTCGACTCTTTTACTTAACGAACAAACCAAACACGAGTTATTCGTGAACAACGAGCTTTTTGACAACCCTGTCGACGATCACAAATTGTGATTGTTTCAAACAAGAAAGTTTAGGGAATCTCCATCAGCCCATTCTATGGGGTGTGTCTAAGTTGAAGGCACTACTTGAGTCCGCGAGGGCTTGTGCTGAGATGATTGAGGGCAAAGAGTTGTTTCTATTCTAGTATGTGGAAGTGGCAGTAGTTAATAGAACTTTGTGGTTGAGCTCTTTTGGTAATAAGACTGAGGAATTTATGAAATATCATACACAAAAGAGAGGGAGAGGAAAAAGGTTGTGACGTCAAGGACAATAAAAAAAGAAGCCGAAGGCAAAGATTTCCCATGGGACAAGGGATCCTTATGCGTGGTCGTGGAGGTTATTAGGTGCTCCCAGGACGGGTAAAGAGCTTTTTTATCCTTCTTGTATTACAGCATAAGTATATGGGCAGATGCTCCATTGAGTCAAAGAAACCAGGAGGAAAAATCCGCTCAAGCGTGCATAATAATAAAGAAATAATCACATCAAGATTTCTCAATGAATCAACATTCAGAGTCCCTGTGCACAATCAATGGATCTAGCACCACCTTGAGTAGTGCACTAAATGCAATTATTAGTAAGCACTGTAAAAAAATATGCAACCGTGACTATTCTTGTCAAATATCTTTCCAGTTCTCAAGTCAAAACAGTGACTTAAATTTAATGCACATTCATAAGAAAACTTCAAAGCATGTACTCTTTCAAATATTGTTATGTGTTGATCTAATGTGAGACAGTATGTAGCTTTGAGCTTTATTAATTTATTTGAATCGGTCTTAACACCCTCCTCTTGCTACACTCCTTCCGTTCTAATTCTGCTTTGATATTCTCTTTTGATTTACTCTTGATGTCCATGATCCATCACAGTATTCAAGATGTTAGCAAAAAGATTCTTCTCAATATGCATAATATCAAGATTATGCCTAATCTGATAGGCCTCTAGTATGAAAGATCCTAGAAAAAACTCTGCTTTCATCTAGTTATGTGTTACTGAAATCAAAAAGATCGTTTGAAGCTATTTATGGCCTCTCAATGATCTTTGGTACTTCACTGATCCCCTACAATAAATCGACTTCATTCTTCCTAGGGGGAGGACTTGATCTTTTAACCATATTTCTGAAAAATGGATCTATGTTCCTTTTGAATGGGTGATCACGACCCAAAAATCTTTGATGCAATCAAACTAGAAATTTTCCTTCCATGTTTCATAGTGAATGCCTTAGACATATTCAAGCAATAAGAACAAACAAACTTCTTGGTCGTGCTCCAACTAGATAGCATTCCATAAACTAGAGATGACAATTTTTCTGCATAAGATTAGCTTTCAACCAAAAATTTTGTCTTGTAGTGATATCCTAAGTCAATACACTTGTTTTTCACAATATTTGAAGCTCTTTGATTAGAGGTTGTAAGTAGATGTCATTTTTTCCTTTATGCTATGTGGATCCGGTATAATCAATGTCAGAAAAAAGAAATACATTATCATGCACATATTAGCGGGCAAATTAAACAACATAATGTTACTTGCCAACATGAATACAGTGTTGCAGCTTGACTATATAGGGTGAACTCATTGGCACATATGCCAAGTCTAACATTTTGTGCTTCAGCTACAAAGTTTGAATAGCTGCAATTGAAATGTCTTTAAGCTTCACCATATGATGGAAGACTTACATATTTAGCATCAACAAATCCAAAAGTGTACCATGACATGCGAGGAGTTGTACACATAGAAGCAAACAATCCTTGAAGCCTGTGTATGAGCAAAAAGTAAAAGAGATGCTTGTATGAAATATTTTTACCCTTTCACCCTCTTTGTTTGAATTTAGCATCACCACAAAATCTACATTTCATTTCCCTTGCACCTTATAATATATCATGCAGTCATTATCACAACAATCTGTCTTCTCAGATTGTAACCCTAACCTGAACACTAAGTTTTTGGTTCTGTACAATCCATTCGAAACTAAGTTTTTTGTAGGGTTTGTCTCCTTCAATAATGTTGTTAACTGATTGAAGAAGTCTCTAAGAATGTTAAAATTAGATTTGATGCTCAGCATTCTCATTGCCACTAATAACTCTATATGCGTAGTACAACCTTCCCTTAAAGATTATGTGCAACATTCAGTAAGCGGTGAAATTGTTACGCTTCGTTGTTCAATATTTTCTTTTCACCTTGAACACTCTCAACAAAATGAGTCATGTGTGCATCCTAAATCATTTTTTTATATGTGTCGGGATTGTAATCCTCTATTGGAAGGGAAAAACCTATTGAGATACCAACTTGATTATACTAAAATTCTAGTTCTTGCTAACCATGTGCAGTCCAATACGAATAATTTGGTTTAAATATCTTGTGGTATAAATCCAACTTGACTTCTTCACATGGCAGATAGAGTGGATTTTGTGTTTCACACAAAAACATCAAAATTTACCCTCTGTGTGGTAAATGGGCAGTTGTGATGCCACCTGCAAAAATTTCTCAACACAATTCAAGAGCTTATCAGTAAGTCCTTTTCGTCAGGGATATAATATGTTATACATCCATGATCTCAAATTTTAAATATGCATCTTCAATATAGATATAACTTTATGTATTAGTATAACAAAATCTCATTCTTACATACACTCTGTATGTATTAGATATCAACACCCAACCATCAAACTTACATATAAGCCACACACAATTCATATGAATAACATATGTAATACCTAAACTTCAAAATTTACATAAAAACAAAACAATTCTTATGTATTACACAACTAACACTGAAACACCAATTTATACATACAAACCACACAATTTTAATGTATTATACAGAGCATAATCATTTTCACACCTATGAGAATCAACTATATGAATTAAACTATTTTCTCTATTGTGTCCCATTGTGTGTCATATTTTTATGTAATTCTAATAGATTATGTCTAAGTCTTCTTAAGTCTACCTTTACCTTTCTTAATATAAATCAAATGGAAATCATTTACAATCCTAATAGGATGATCAGATGGTTGACATTTAAGATGAAAAAACTAACTAAGGTGAATCTCTCAATTGTTGCCTGCAATTGGAGCTACACCAACCCTTTCATAGATATTTTGGTTTCACATTTTGTCTCTAAGAGTAAAACCACTCTTCCACATAAGCATTGAAAGACTTGCCTCTATCTTATCAAATGTTCCTTTAAGTATATATGAGACTTCTCAATCACACAATAGGCCTATTGCTTTGCTCCACTTTGAATATTCAATCATAATTCGACTAATAACGTCCCCACTTACTTAGATAAAACATTTTACTTTGAACTATAGACCCCAATTTTTGAAATCATTCATTCATAATAGGATCATCACATGATCGATGTTTAATTTGACTAAAGAATGTCGAACAACCTTCTTTAATCTTTTCAAAAACATATGCAAAACCAACCCATCCACCAAGCGTTACACCACTTCATCACCTAAGCATTGGCATCACAGGAAAATATAACTTAATTTTATGCTTCTGTTTTCAAATATAGGAGCAGCACCAAAACTATTATGAATATATCTACTGCACATTAAATTTTCACCCTAGAACAACACAAATGGTATGCATTGCATATCTAGCACCTAAAATTCAAATATCACATATAAAGTAAAACACAACATATTCATTCCAAAATTAAAACCAAAATAACAGATTTTACATATTTTGTAAAAAAAAAATTAATTTCTTGCACGAAGTAGAGACACGTGATCTACCTCAAAATAACCACTTTTTAGTGCATGTTTTATAAGTCTTTTAAATACATTTTTAATGATATTTCACTTTAAATGAATGTATTTTTCATGTTTTTGGTTTCAGGTACATGAAATTTATATTTAGAGAAAATGAGAAAAAATGGAGTAAAAAAGATGATTTTATGTGGTGCTATAGCGCCACCCCTTGGCGTCGTAGTGTCACCGTCAAGCGAGAAGGGCGCTACAACGCCTCAGGCTAGCGCTATAGCGTCAGTAACTACCTTTCTAGAAGATGCATCGACTTTGACTGAATTTTGGAGGGGTGTTTAAAGCAACCTTTGGTTATTTCCTATTTTTTGTTAATGAGAAAGATTTGGCCGAGTTTAGAGACCTTTTGGAGCCTCAAAATTTCAATTGGGCGGCAATAGTGAGTTAGGTTTTTCATATTTTGTGTTCAAGTGTAAGTGTGAGTGTGTTTTAGTGTGAAGAAGTTTGGAGATTGCTTATATGAAACTCCAGAAGTTTGCTTAGGGAGAAGACATAAGGTACTTTGTTTTTGTGTTTGAGTTTTTGTTATAAGACTTAGATTTCAATGCAAATGTTTTGCTTTTGTTTAATCTCCATGAATTTTGAGTAGTTCCTTTTCTTTCTTCTTGCATATGGAACTTAATCTTTTGGGATGAGAATGATTTAAAGATTTATTTTTACTCTTAAAAATTGTGATGGTATTACTGAATCTTCATTTACTTTACAAACTGATCACTTGTGATGTTAAAATCTGTTAAGAAACAAAATGACCTGGGAGATCTATGATTTCACCCAACTAGTGAATACCACACTTCATTCTAAGCTCAGTCATTGCGATCACCTAAGCGGAGTGCAAATAAATAGGGAAATAAATTTTGATAGACATAAAATTGGTTAGATCTGGAGTGACATACCAGATTCTTATCAGTTTGGTTTAAGGTTTAGTACCCTGACACTGGGATTCAATCATTACGATGACATGGGCTAGGGGCATCTAGAGGTGAGAGGCTAGATCGCACTGATGTGGAGTCGAGATGTTAAGGAATTTGTCTTAAGTTAGCTATTGTTCTTTGCAAGCACCGGGAGGGGATAAAGTATAAGGCATGCTTTTATTTGTCATAATACCTCAATTTTTTCTTAAATCATTTGAATCCTATAAAGATTAAAATCTATTTGCAAGGAAAAAAGATTTTTCATAATATCCAAACTCGTTGTTATATTTTGTTAAGCTTTTACATTTAGTTGTTACCTTCTTTTTAGCTCTTTTAGTAGTAATTTTTAGTAAGCATATCGTTTTAAATCTTTTATCTTTTTAATTTGTAATTTAAATATAATTTATTTAAGTTGATTTTAAGAGTTATCGCACTCCTCGTGGGATCGATACTGAGATTTTTAAAGAAAATCATATATTACTTGAAACGATATGTATGCTTGCGTAATACTCATAGTGTGAAAATCTATTATATAATTCATAAATTATTGCAAGTGTTCGCACTAGCCGCTAGATATAAATTGAGATATATTTTCTGGCATAATTAAGGAGATTAAAAATAAACGCAAGTACGGGTTGGGTCAGCACACAGGAGAAAAAAACATTGCCTGAGATTCATACAGGATAGGAGGTCGCCAGAGCTACGATTTTGCCAGTGAAATGCCCCTAGAACGTCGTACAAGCTGGATAGTCTCGGTCTCCTGTAGATGCATCAGCGGGAACAAATTGATGGAAGAAAGCAAAAGAAATGACGGGTTGTCGATCTCCATCTGCTTTGTGTCAAACAATAATCAACGCAATTAAGTAAACTTGATGTGTCGGTCAGTCAACGAAATTTTTATGTAAAAATCAACGCAAAATTGATGGCACTAAAAATTGTCCACATTCACCGCAAATTTGATGCAAATCCGACACTAACATTTGCGTGAAAAAATTTCTAACGCTAATGATACGAGGAAATATGAATGTCATAAATACTTTACAATTATTTTATTACATTAGAAATAGTACGCACAAACTATTAGAGATACGACGGGAAAATTTTGGCTCATTAAGGGAAAGGAAAGAAATAATTAACTTATGATAGATGTTACGTAACCAAGAGAGAGTATTCCAGACAAAAAAAAAAACTAAGGAATAAATAAATAGCCACAAAGATTTCTAGAAAAAAAAAATGAATTTTTAATCAGATTTCTATTTTATTTATTTTAATATATATATTTCTTATAAATTTCAAGGCATTCAAAAATACTATAAATAAGGAGAAGTTAAAACATTAAGGAATCAAAAGAGTCATCAAATTATATTATATCTGCATACATTTAATCTCATATATTTTAGATATTAAAAATTTATTAATTAATATAATTAAAATTTATAAAATAAGCCTAGAATGATCATATAACTATTTGTATTATATTCCTAACAATCTTTTCTTGGTGGTCCAATCCCAACCACATATTTCAGTCAAAAAAGGTCCAAAACATAGGAATTAGATGTCTATTTATTTATATATAGCCTCTAAATGTTGCCATATGAGTAGGATATAATGATGCTCTTGACACTTGGTGGTGGATGTGAGTCAAGGCATAAGTCTCCTCCCTCCTAACAAATGAAATGCTTGGCTAAATAAAGTAGCTTTATTTGGAAAAGAATAATGGTGTAATCTTTAGAAGACATTCCTTCAACTTTATTATCTTATCCTTCTTTTCAGGCTTTTTCATATTTATTTCAATTCAGTTAGGCAACATGAATTCATTTTAGAAGTATAATAATTCAAAATTTATATTTAATATTTTTTTTAATAAATTCAAATCGCAACCTATAAAATCAGATAACATAAATATTAATATTTTCAAATAATTTTTTTTTTTACTTTGATATTTTTTTATTATAATAGATTTTAAATTTGTTGAATTTGTCTTGAGATAAGTGTAACATGTAAGAAAATAATTAAAATTATATTATATGTATTTCAAAGTAAATGCAATGATGTTTTTAATATTTGTCTTAATTAAAAAATGGGGCATTTTCATATGTTGTATGCAAATAAATTTATGGTGGTTGAATGGTATATTAATGTCTCAGTATAGTATGAAAATCCGACTTAAGCAGAGATATAAAAGAGAAGATAACAAAATGTTTTTACGGGACTTAACCTAGTTAAAGTGATTCTACTATTTTGATGTACATTATAAGACTTCGTAGACCCCTAGACAATCAGGGGTAATATTACGCAAGTGTGGTTTACCAACTTGGCTTTCATTAGGGGAGTGATGGAACACATTGGGGAAGTGGCAGCGACCCGACTATCGTAATGGAAGACCGTCGATTGAGGTCGTGTGAAGCAGATCTATTGTCAGATTCAGCGACGAGAGTGGCTTGGTGGGTGTGATACAGCGATTATGGCAG
Source organism: Phalaenopsis aphrodite (assembly GCA_003013225.1). Lineage (NCBI taxonomy): Eukaryota > Viridiplantae > Streptophyta > Magnoliopsida > Asparagales > Orchidaceae > Phalaenopsis > Phalaenopsis aphrodite. The sequence continues at coordinate 2,489,614 of NEWO01000021.1, read as the reverse complement.
TCTTCGATCAATGATGGTTTGGTGGTGACACCAATAGTTGTGGGCCGGTAATGGTGGTCAAGCAGTGACCGTGGTCAAAAGACGATGGTGGTCGGGCGACGATCATTTCACAACAGCAATGGAGGTTTCCAGGCAACAGCGACGGTGAAGATGGGGATGATAGTGGGTCAGCGACGCCAACAATGGCAATGTTGGTGGTCAAGCAATGGTGGCTTGGTGACCCTTGTGGTTAGGGTGGTAGTGGCCCGACAATGGTGCCAATCGGGTGGTGATTGTGGCCAAGTATCAGTGGTATGTAAGTTGTGCTTGCATAACAATGGTGGTCTAGCAGCAAAAGAGATGACAATGGATATTGTCAGGCGACGGTGGTTCGATGATGGTCGAGTTGTAGTGGTCCAGTAGTGGCTTGACGGTGATGGTCTAGCAAAAACTTGAGTGTGACAATGGCATGGCGATGATGGTCTAACATTAGTAAAATCAATAAACATGTGATTGCAGCTTGACAACGGGGGTGGTTCAATGACAATGGTTTGGCAGTAATTGTGGTCAGACAATAATGGTTTGATGATAGCAATGTTTGTGGTCAGGTAGCGATGGCCCACTGACAGCAGTGCTCGAGTTCTGGTGGTCGGGCAACCACGGTCATGTGGTTGTGGAGCTCAAGAATTCTTAGAAACTTAGAGGTCCTTTTATTCTTATCATCCTCCTCTCCCCTTCTCCCTTGTGGTGAGAGTGGAGGTTTATTTATAAATTTGGGAAGAGTTGTGTTCTTCATAAGTACTGTCTCAATTCGGACCACTCTATTTGGACGATCTAGAGTGATTTCCTTGATTGAAATATGTTTTATGAGTATTTTATTATCTTAATAATTTCATAATTAAATGATATTGGCCTCGTTGAATTGCCTCATCGATATGCTGAATTTAAGTATCCTGAAGTATATCTCAAAGCTTATTATTATAGTTTAAGTGGTCATTTCCAAATTTGATTTTTAAAAATTCCAAATTTGCATCCAAGTTCATGTTGATCAATAGGATTTTGTAGAAACGTATCAACATACATACCACCCAATTCCTTTGTTTTTACATATATAAATCGAAAAGTTTAGTTTTTTTGCAATTATACCACATAAATCTTTCATACTTGTATACAAAAAACATGTTAGCATGAATCTCAAGATAATCCAACAGTCATGCATGGAAATGATGGACAAGGATATCCATCGACCGACTATCATACTTTAGGCCATAAAAAAGAGATTTTTCCAGTCAAAACTAAAACCAATTGACCGAAGGAAGACCGATCTGCTGAAGGCGATCGATCGGTCTAAGACAAGCCAACCAACTTCAAGTGCATCGATCGGTAGTAGCCTATAATCCAAATAAATTTTGATCGAGGAGTAGATCTGAAACGTGCGCAATGCACTAAAATAACACTAAAAAATTTAATGATTATAGGGCATAAATGTATTCTTAAATCTATACCATTATATGTCTGTAAATAGTTGCGGGCTTTCAATTGTTCACTATTATCTTCTCTACAATACCTTCTTCTCTCTTTCGCTCTATTTCTTGGGTATGCCTCCTTGACGGCTTCAAATTCAATATCCTAAAAAGATGGTGAGTGTTGATTCATGCCGCCAAAAAGAAGAGGAG
>NEWO01000021.1:2467231-2487040 GCA_003013225.1 Phalaenopsis aphrodite | reverse complement strand
GCTAGAAGAAGTAAAAGTTTGGAACCCTAATCTATGAGAAGAGAAACACAAACAAACAAAATGCAATGAACTTACAAACCTACCAGGAAAGGGTTGTCATCGAAATCACCTAATAACATTTAAAATCATGCATGATCAGCCTCAATGATACAAGATAGAGTAGGTTGTTATTTTGTTAGAAGTAGCAGGTCTTCTGACTTGATCATAAATTAAATAGCTTATGTATGTCTGGTATGCAAAAAATTCCAAGACTAACATTGTTAGCATCAATTTTTTGTATCACGAGTGTAGGGTGTTCACCTGAATGGCTCAAGATAGTCTACAGTTCGTCCATAACATCTATTAGCTCTAAGAGACCCATCCGGGACCTTCTGGCACTTGTTCAAGGCAAGTAACTATATCTGGTGGTGATTCGACCGTACCCAAAATAATTCCCTTTAGGAGACCCATTTGGGGTTTGAGGCGTGGTTGGTGTCTATTTTGATGACTAAAAGTCACCACACGTTCATCCGGAGTCTCCCGCAATCATGGGAAGTCACGGAGTCCACTGACTCTTGCTACAAGAAAATTAGGGTTTGGGACACCCTACCCACGCCGCAGTTCAGGACAACCATTGGCACCGGTTTCTCTAGTGAATGACCAACCAAAATACTTTATTTTGAATTTATGGGATTATATTTCACTTTCATGGATTCTACCATAGCTTTCGGATTGAAAAAATGCTTTGTCTGGCGTTCCCGATGAAAATCTGGGTTTCGGACAAAATTGGCGCCCCAGGGTCGTCTCCAGGGGCCCACGCACGCAAAATATCTATATGGACCTTCTGGCATGAGTCCTCAGAGGGAAAACACTTGATTTTGTCACTTTGAAAATTTTATGGGTGCCTTAGCACCCAAATCAGGAGCACAATTGCCCAAAACAGGCCAAAAAATTGAGTTTATTTTTGAGAGCTTGGTTCCTAGGCGCCCAAACCTAGCGCCTTAGTTCCCAAAATAGGTAGTTTTGCCTGAGAGCTTGGCCCCTAGGCTCTCAAAATCAGCGTCTAGGTGCCCCTCTTTGTACAAGTCGCGAAAATGGCCATTTTGATGTCGATGTCGATTTCTGACGCTGTTTCTCCTGGGAACTTGAGGGGTGGGTGGCTAATCTTATTTTTGCCCCCATATAGAAGGATCCAATGCCTCTTTTGGGGTGCATTTTTGTCTTTTTCATGGGGGATAGGGGTTTAATATAGTATGGAGGGGGCTCCAGTTTCCCCTCCATCCACCTCCTTCTCCTTCTTCTCTGGCGAGGCCATGAAGGCTTGAAGAAATTGGGGAAGGGCTTTTGGAAGCTTTAGAGGTGCTTTGGAGGAGCTCCTTGGAATGAAAGCAAGGAAGAGGATTTTTCTTCCCACCCTCCATCTTCTTCTTCTTCCTCCATCATTTCTCTTGGCATGAGGAGGTTTTCTTGAGGAGGAGCTCAAGGCATGGTGGCCGCTCTCCTATGCTAGAGGAGAGTTTCATCCTTGCACGAGGAAGGTTCACTGGAAGTTAGCCGCAATTTCACTGGAGCATCGTCAGAGCTTGGGATCAAGGCGCCACTCTCCTATGCTAGATGATAGCTTCATGTTGGCATGGGGGAGGTTAGTCGGAAGTTCACCGGAGCATCGTCGAAGCGCTGCCAGAGTTCACCGGAAATGTGGGCTTCTCTCCTACCGATAGGGGAGCATCATCCTATTTAAATAGAACACATTTGTAACCATCACGGTGATGAAAATTTCCAATGCCTAGCCAACTATAGGTTTATTTTGGTCTAGGCATGTGGGTTCGATCACCCACACGGTGTGCATGCGCTGGAGTAAGTCGGCATGGTAGCGTGCCTATGTGATGGATCGTTGGACTTCCTATAGTGAGCCTTTAAGTTAGGGTTTTTCGTGTGTGGTCGAATACCCTTCCGTAGAGCCAAATGAATCCACTTTGTCGTAAGCCCTAGCACACATCATATGGGTTGGAGCCCCCTTTACTTCCCTTGCTTTGGATGCCTCAATTTTCCTTGGAGAAATTAGGAGGTTGGGTTTGGCAAAGTGAGAAAAGCTTTGTAGCCAACACATTTTGCAAAGTCACGGAGGTTTCGTAAAATTCAGAAAAGCTTTATAGCTAGACTAATCCTATGATGAGTGGAGATTTCCCCTTTGTGAAATCTGAGGAGAAACTTCCCACACAACTCTCCAAAGCAGGAGGCAGCAACGCCGCACATCCAAGCGCTAAAACTTAGGTTTCCTATGTGAGATTGTTAGTGCAAGCATGGCTCACTATTGCATGTGATCATTTTCATCTCATTGCTCACGTATGTACGTCTTGTATGTCACGGTTTGCATATTTCCCTTGCATTTGTGTCTTGATTGGTCGTCCCGATCTGATCGAAATCACTTTTGTGATGACCGGCCGCCCCAGCTGATTGGTACAACACTTTGGTTCGATTAGATCCTTCGACCCGGTCGACTAACCACTTGCCCCATTGCATGTTTCGTGTGTGCATGTGCTTGCTTGCATGTTACATCGTGCCTTCATTGTGTTTGCATGCATATGCATTATCATTTGCTTGAATTGGATAGTCCTTTTGGGTCGCCACCACCATGACATGCCCATCCCTTTTGGGTCACTACCGCCTCGACATACCCTTTTCGGGCCGCTGCCACCACGACATTGATCCACCTTTAAAATTGCCTACTTTTTATGTACACTTTATGCTCGATTTTTTGGGATATTATGCTTTAATGAAGTGTATTTTTATGTTTTTGGTTGCAGGTACAAGAAATAGAGTTTAAAAGTAAAAAATGAGCAAAAATACATCAAAATGGAGCAAAATGGGCTAAATTGAAGAAAAGTACCAAACCAGCTGAACTGGCGCCTAGGCACCAAATGCATGTGTGGGTAATTTTTAGATTCTTTGCTCATCTTGAAGTTCCACATGTTGGTTCTAACCTCTAGCACTTTCTAGGTGGAGCCAATATGGGGGAGCTCAAGAGGAGTCCCCATAGGATTGTTTGGCCTTAGGGTTAGCCATGGTGGTGTGGTCTTGTTCAGTCTCACATACACACACATGCACCTATATTCACAACCTAAAACCCTAACCCAAATATGCTTAGCTTGATCCCCTAGTCAATTGGAAGCTCATGTGGATGGTCCCCTAAACCCTTAGTCCCAGGCTAGGGTTTGGCTAAGACCAGCACATGGAGGATCCATAATATGAGTTTCCTTGATCTTATGGCTTAATAGGGTGAGCTCATGATTAACATTCTCAATCAATCCCATTTTTTCCAAATTCCCAATTTTGACCCTCCTTGGCCCCAAACTTCACCAAATTACTAAATTACCCCTAAACCCTTGATTTTGCCAAAAAATCTAAAAATTAACCAAATTCTCATAATTTCTTCAAAAAAACAATTCAAACCATTCCAAATCACTCAAATTGGCCAAAATACCTCAAATTTTCCAAAATAATCAAAATACCCTCAAAATTACCAAAATGTCATTCCTACCTCAAAAATTTCAAAAATTCTCAAAATCTCCAAAATCACTCAAGTGTCCCCAAAATGAATTTGAATCACTCCATTGAATCCAATTTGGCCAAATTGACCATTTTGACCAAAAACTCCAAATTGCCCCTAAATGTCTAAATTCCTCAATTCACCCACAATTTCTACTAAATTGACTTTAATCTCATCCAATTTCAATTCCAAACTTAAATTCATCATCCCCAATCCAAATTTAACTCAATTCCAAGCCCAATTGCAAGCCCAATCCAAAATCCTCAATTTATCCATACCCTTAAATTCCCCCAAATTGAACCCCATGATCAAATCAATTTCCCCAAATTTGAACTCTAAATTCTTCATAACACCTCCCCAAATCAGTTTGAATAATCAATTGACCCAAACTTGAAGTCAAAGCTCACCAAAATCCAACTTAAGCCAAAAGCCCAAATTCCATCAAATTGAACCTCCTAACTCCAAAATTTCCACCCAATTAATGTCTAAAACGTTTCATGACAATCACCTGCATCAAATTGAACCATCAATTGAACCATGTCCAAACGCTAGCCCAAGCCAAACCCAAATTTGACCCAAAGCCTCAATTTTGGACCTAAGCCATACATTTGACCAAATCAAACCAATTTGACCAACCCAAGCACACCACAACCAACACTTGGACCCTAGTCGCCAGCTTAGATCCACCTAGCCCAACCTAGTTGAGCCATGGACCAAGGGTCCTATAAATTCAGGGATTTCATCCCATTTTGGGCTAAACCACAAGGATTCTTCCCACCAGCCTTCCCAAGCCCACAAAACCTCACAATTAAACCTTATGACTCCCTTGACCCAGCTAGCCACCAACTTAGCCCTGGTCGGCTAGCCTAGTTGCTGGAAAACACCAAGCTCGAGGCTCAGCCCCACTGGCCACTTGCATCGTTTATCCCTCCACATAAGCGTCCTTTCTGCCCCTCTGACCTGCCCTGGTGGCAGCATGGCTCCCTCTATAAATAGAGCCCCTCTCACATCCAAGGGAGAGATGATCCAATTTTCTAAGGAGACTGTCAAATTCTCACCGTAGCTTCTCCAAACTTCTTTGAGCTCAATCCAACCATCTTCCAACCCTCCTCTCCATTGCCTGAGCTCAATTTCAGAGCCTAATTCCAGGGCATTTTTCTATCATTTCACCAAACTCCACCAAACCCCAAATTGAAGTGCCCTTAAGCTTCACCAGAGCTTAAGGAGAAGTTTCCCACTAAAAGCTTCCTCTCCCGGCCACTCTAACCTAGGGTTTGATCAAGGTCGCACCACCTGTTGGGGTTCTACACTAGACATTTCACCATAGCCTAGCAACACTTCCAGGAGGTTCGCCAGGTCCCAATAAAGCTTCTACAAGCATGTGATTGATGCCACACCTCTCAGACAAAGGTATTAAAGGCATTAATCTAAATACCTCTATTTATTATTATTATTATTATTATTATTATTATTATTATTATTATTATTATTATTATTTAATCACATGTGCCAAATGATTAAGACATAAAGAAAGCTTTGATGTGATGTTGGTGAAAGTAAACCATTCCCTTATGCAAATTCCCACTGATAAAGAGATTCTTACTCGCAAATATTTTACCCAACTTCAAAATAAAATTATCAAATTCTAGAGGCAGCATCATCTTTATAGAAATAATATATTAATAGATCGAATGCCCAGAAAAATTCCATTCATTATTTCATTATGAAAGGACCTTATATTATTGTATGCGCATCCTTATCCTAATGAGGAAAAGTGTGCTTGGCAAGTAATAATGTGCCTAATTCATATTTACTATAAAAAAAAATTTAGTTAAGTATAAATCCCAAAATAGTTGAATTAATTGACATTAATGTAATATATGAATAATCAATTAAAATAAAAAAATACACTCATTAAAAATAAATCAAAATTTTTGGTATTCATTTGTTCAAACCTACGAGAAATTATTTCATACGTACAACGCATGCAGAGATACTTGCATTGTCCGATCTCGGCCGTCGATTACAGTTTTTTTGTTTTTTTTTCAATGGGGCCCACCAAAATACAGTTTTTTTTTATTGTGATCGACGGTCAACATCGGACAGCGCATGCATTTTTGCATGTGTTGTCCGTCTGGAATATTATATCAAAAATATTTCTATTAATTTTTTTTATAAAAATAAAATACATGTATAAATTTATAACCAGAGGTTTTATAAGTATAAATATAAAAATTGTAAGTGTTAGGTATGCAAATATGTAAGAATTGTGTGGAATGCATGAAAATTTCCCAAAAAAAAAATTAATTAGTTTTTATTTTCAATGTATAAGCTCTTAAAATGTTAATCTCATGTCCTTAGTATGAAAATAATAATAATAATAATAATAATAATAATAATAATAATAATAATAATAATATTTAAAATGCAATTTAAAAAAATAATTAAATTTTTTTTACAAAAAAAGGAACCATTGCCATCTTTGGTTCTCATGAAAATAGACATGAGAGAATCATTTCATCATAAGAGTCTAATTGCTTCTTTGCATAACCCCACTACACAAAGTTTGAAAGATAAGTTTCTCTAAAAAGGTGTTCCTCTCTTGTATTGGACGTTTCACAAAACCAGAAAAGAATATTATGAGACTGACCTAACTTCATGATTAATTAGCTATCAGCTACAGCCATTTTTGCTTTTTGGCTCACATGTGTTGCATGGCCTTCTATCCCAAATTTGGCAAAATATTGATCATCACTCTATGGCTCTCATTTTAAAACTAGGCAAGTTTGCACCAATAGATGAATCTATTAAGTGGTTTGTGAACTAAGGTCGATGAGCTAGAAAATCAAGCTTAAGACAGCTCTGACTCGACTCGTTATTTCCTGGAACAACTCGTTTAAAAACTAATAGAAATGTTACATTTAAAATATATTAAAATTCAAGAATTTTTCATTAATTTATTAAAAATATTTACATCTGAAATGAAGTGATTTCTTGTTATTTATCTCCTAAATACTATTTCTACTAATTATCTCTTAAATTTAAGTAAAATAAAGGTTTTGCATTTTATTTTCACCTATTATCTTGATGTTGTTGATCATAAATTGGTTAATTGGGGTGTGTGTTTTTCTCTCATGAAGATACAAGTTTGTTTTGTCAATTTCTTATTGATTTTTTTTTGGCATTGTTAGGTGACTAATTTAGTTTTTAACTTGATTTTATTTACATTAATGGTTTCTCTTCCCAGGTGCTCTATGCACCACATGTTCTTGATCATCTTCTAACAATGGGTAAAAGGCAATATATGTTACCACAATATCAAATGTGAAACCTTTCACATTATCATGATTAGGGTAGTCGCATCATTCGTTAAGTCATTTGTGAGGATTATATGAAAATAAACTCTTATTTATTGACATTTTTGCATACTATGCGACCTACAATAGACCAAATTCAACCATGAAATTCTACTTAGTATCAAAATCATACTCCAACACAAAAAAAAACATAGAACTTCAACTAGAGTTCAACATTATTTAGTTCTAAGCTACATTGCAAGACATGAATTTATAGGCTAACATGATTCTTAGCATTATTTTATAGGAACCTGCGGCTCTGAGAAAAGATGAGCCACTGAGACTTCCTTGAAAAATTCATGATCTATAACGTCTCATTTCTTCAAAATTAAAATAACATATATACAAGCTATGAATGTTCCTCATAAATATCAACAAAAAAGATACAACTTATTTTAATTCATATGGCACTGACATACAAATTTTTTTAAAAACTGTGCAAATTATCATCCAACATGAAAATTTAGACCCATTGTCCAACCGAATATAGAGTTGTGGAGTATAAATTTTAAAATATGAAGCAAATATAATATGTTGCCTTAATCTTTCTTATTTTTCTTTTTTTTTCCATTAAAAAAAAAATATTAGCTATATGTGGTATTTGAAAAAGTATTGTTATAATTACCTAAAATCAAAATCATAGTGATATTTGTAATGCCACCAATATGGCCATAAATTTTTTTGTGCTTATGCCTGTTGATCTTTTTTTTTTAAAATTTATTTTGCTTCTTTTTTCACTGTCATTGTTTAAATTGAATTTTATCTAGTTCCTAATACAAGATACGTCATCTCTCATATAAAAGAGAAACTATTGAATATTATACAAGTAATTCTACATGTACATTAGATGGTTGTATAAACATATATTAGATATGTACTAAACATGTACAGACGTGTACACATCTTTAAACATGCTACAATGGGGTGTATGATACACATACTTGTAAATTATCCATGCAAAGATGTATGTAAGTGCAAATATATGTTTGGTGTGTGTGTAGAAAGTATGTACTAATAAAAAACAATTTGTCTTGCTTCTAATGTTCTTCTTTTGATAAATTTTAAAAATAGACAATGTGACAGGACAATATTGTGATCTAGTGGTTGAACATTTCTCCTGTACCTAGACATCCAGTTCGCCCAAAAAAGAAAAATAGAAGATGATGTGGTCAACTCTCTCTCCCCACTTACAACTTGCTCATATTCTTCTCTCTAAGTTCTCCACTCGACAGCTTATAAAGCACTTCCAAGCTACATTTTGTTCTTATGCATGGTTTATCAGCCACTAGAAGAAGATGCAAATTTTGCAAATATTTTGGTAAGAAAACACTCAAGTCCTGGCACTGCTGCAATGGATTAATGTCGCTGCGTTTATAGTTCTTTGATTTTTTTTTTTTTCAAAGTGTAAGTTTAGTTAAGTATATATTGGCTGATAAATAAGAAGCAAAATTAAGGAAAGAAAAGTAGTTGGGATGAAGCCCTATTTTGCCTTGCATATGAGAATAAAAACAGAGTTAGACATGCATAATTTATGAAGTAAAGTTGCAATTAAATAATGGATGGAAATCAAGCAAGAAGGGTGGGATTAGAATCTGTGCCAGAAATGAAAACTATTTTGTGCCAGAAATGCAAAAAATAGTTTTCAATGATAAAAGCATGGCAGTTTCTGTCATGATATGTTTTTGGTGTGTTTTGATGGCATGTATGAGATAGCTAAAAGTTCATTACAAATTTGGTTGAAATGATAGAAAAAGATGACCATTTGTGAAGGATAATTAGTCCATCACAAATCTTTTGCAATATGAAAGAATGATGGATCCTCAAATTCATGCCATTTTCATTACTTAGTAATTTATCTTAATCTCTTTCTTTTTATTATAGTCTATCAAAAGTTATTAAGTGCTTTGAGTTTAGCATTAGTTTAAGTGCTTTGAAATAACTCCTAAATATTGAATTATTAAATATTTTCATGCTCCTACTAATTGCACTTATTTTTTGTGCTCAGAATTTATTTAATAAATCTTTTTAACACGATTCAAAATGATTAACAATTAAAGAATATTTTTTTATGTAAGATAACATGGATAATATAGAGAGAATAATATTAAATTAAAATTTTTAAAAATATTTTTAATAGTTAAAATCTGATAATAACAATAAATATTATTAATTTCTATCAAAAATTAAATAATTTAAATATAAATAATATTGCATAAAAAATATGAACTTCAATCTAAAAATAATCATTATAATCACTATCTAGCTTAAATAATAAAAATTTATATTGCTCAAAAGTTGCTAGTGATAGTATCCAATTCATGAAAAAAAAAGTGAATCAAATACAAAGATTAGAGGCATAAAATCTATTTAAGAAAATTAAAAAAATCATTTAAAAAACATATAGTATTGGTAAATAATGTTGTCGAAAAAATCAACTGAAGGTTGATTGTCAACAAAAAAGTGAATATAAAAGTATAAATATAAAGTATCCACAAAAATATCAATGAACATAAACCCAATATTTGACTTGGTCACTCATTTAAATAAAACAAACCAATACTTATTTAGGGTTTAGGGTTTGAATTTAAAGAGGGTTTAGAGTTTAGCGTTTAAAGTTGAAGGTTCTAGAATTTAAGATTTCAGGTTTAAAGTTTAGGGTGCATTTGGGACAGCAGTATAGTGTGGCACCGAAGTTTTTCCTGTTTGGTAAAATTATTTTGTCTGCATTCTCAAAAAGCTACAGCTAAAAACTATATTTTCTCACCATATCTAAGTACCTATGGTGGCTGCTAAAAAGCTACTTTACTTTTTCAAAAATAAAAATTTGTCATAGTAAATGTAGTTTTTAAACATCAACTTCTTCAATAACTTCACAATTATTTTTTCAAACTGCCTCAAACAAACCCTTAGTGTTAAAGATTATATGCTTTTTGGAGTTCAATTTTTCAGGTTTATGGTTTAAAATATATTTTTTGGAATTTTTATTTTTTTTTCTTTTTTTTTTGTTTAGGTTGTTTAGTTAGGGTTTAGGATTTTAATGTCTAGGGTTTACAGTTTAGTGCGTACCATTCAATGATTTAGTGTTTAGGATTTAAGATTTAGTACTTAGGGTTAAGGCTTAGGTTTTGAATTTATAAGACTATTGATAGTTCATAATTCACAAATTAAAGTTTAAGGTTTTAGAAGTCAAGGTTTAAGGTTTTAGTGATTATTGTATAATATTTTAAGAGTTTAGTGTTTAGATTTTATGATTTAAGATATAGGGCTTAGGTTTGTGTTTAGTGCTTAAGGTTCAAGGATTTAAGATTTTTTATTTGGTATTTAGGGTTTATGGTTTTACAAGATTTTATGGTTTAAGGTTTATGGTAAAGACTTTAGGGTTTAGAATTTAGGGTTTATGGTTTATACTTCAAGGGCCTCATCCCAACTATTTGACTTTAACATTATAAATCCATTCATTTATGTTTAATGAGATGCACAACCTTCTTGAGCAGTAAATACAACATTTCAGAAGTAGGGTTTTGCCTTAGCAATCAAAATGGAGAAGTTTGTTGATTTTACAAAGTAGAAACAAAACTAGAAAAAAGCAAATTCTGCAACTTCTACACTTGACAGCTGCAAGCAACAAATAGCTGTTTCTACGCTACGAAGGATTAAATTCCTTGCCATGGAAATTAAGTAGGAACAATCTGACAATTTATCTGTTCTATGTTAATCTTATTGTTCATACACCATTTCATAATCCCCTCAAATAATTCTCACAATCCCATCTCTAATCATTATTCTGTTGGCATCTTGCATTCTCTGCATTGAAACAGATTAGAAGTTAAGCTTATTGAGAATAAGGTTCATTATGTAATGTTACAGCAGCAAGTCCAAGTTACATATATACCAACCAATTCCTATGTATTTACATATCTAACTCCTAAACTTTGTTTTTTTTTTACATGCATCCACCCAAATCATTCATATCACATAAGGAATATCGCCATTTTAACTTTTAAAAAGTGAAATATAACTTTTCATGCATAGGTAGGTAAGGTGGCATGCATGTAAATATTGAAGTTAGGTGCTATATATGCAAATACATAGGAATTAAGTGGTATGTCTAAATTTTCGAAGTGTGTACGTGCCATAGGCATCAAGATAACAAAAGTAACGACTTTGCATACTATAGCACTTAGTTGTTATTGAGTTCAACCAGATGATAAAGAATACTTCAATAAGCTAATTTTCAATAAACATAGAAAAAGATGTTCAAATTGCTAAAAGTTTCTATGAATTTGCAGTACAGCTATCATTATTAATCCTAGAAATGCAATCTACATGATTTTAGTATCTAACCAAGCATAATGAACTTAAAATAGAATGCAGTATTCATTTAAGGAAAGCAAATATTATACTAACCTCCAAGATAGCTTCAACTTGCCGCCTGGTGTAGCGCGCAGATGCTTCACGGTTAACTAGGAGTTCAACTTCTGAGATAGAGATCTGATCGAGGTGATTCGCAAGCACATGCTGACCCAAAATTGTTTCAAATGTCTCCATCCTGTAAAGTATGGAGACTCTTAGCTCAAAATCACAATCATGGAGAGTGACAGGTAGAAGTAACAGAATTGCATAAGAAGGTATTTTAATTTATAGCAAGTAGAAACCTTTCTGGAGAAACTTCCTCTGTTTCTACTGTATGGACTTCATCAACTTCCATTGGATCTGTTCTGCTTAATACACGCAAGCGAAAGAAATAGTAAAAGCTAAGTGGTTATTCGAACATTGGATCTTGAGTAAAACTTAGGCAACACGTATAATATTTAATGAACAGAGCATGCAAAGGCATTTTAGTAATGACTTCCATGAAGCTGAGGCATTAGAATTGGAGACAATGACGTTAAGTATGAGAACAAAATTAAGAACCCTCAGAGCAACATGTGGATCTTCTTTAGGGTTCCAAAACAAAACCATGAAGTACCATGAAGAGCGGATGTTGATGACGGCATATGGACTAAAATTCTAAAAAAATCATGCAGCTTTGCATCCAAGATGATATGAACAAAGGAATTAAAATAAACTTGTTCTTTTTGAGGCCACAGCAAGTAAAAGTGGTCAGAAAATTATTCGGACATCCAAAAAACATCAATTTAGAATTGAGGGAGATAACAGGCATCTTACATTCTTAAAAAAGTTTATTGTATGGATGTAAAACAAAGCCCAAACATCATTCGTTTCTCCAAGTAGCAAAGGAAAGCACAAAAAATTTCATTTTGATTAAGAACAAAAAAGATGTTATAATGTTGAAGTCAAAAGGGTTTTAATCATTAGCATGGCACAATAACTGAAGTAGTAATTTTTGTTAACTGCATATGACAGACAACATAAAAACCTTCCATCAACATCAGCATCGTGGTTGGTGTCTTGATCAGCCTTATGTTTCATCTCCATCTCTCTTTCCCTTTGTTCACGCTCTTCCATTTCAGTCAACTCTTTATGATATATGGCAAAGTTTAAAACGATCAAAGCAGCTTCAACGTCTACTTTCAATACCTAAAGTAAAATGATGAATCAAGAAGTATCACAAATAATAATGGTATTTAACATTCAGTTAGCACGGAGGCTGCTGCAGTTTTCTTTTTACCATGAACATGTATCAAGTATTTTAAATACATTTAGTAATAGCAAAGACCGTGGTTTTTCTTCAAAAACTTACCTCATTCCTTAACTTTAATTTGGCATGAGCTGTGGCGAGACGAATCATAGTTTCTAAAGTTCTTGCAGTGATGGGCAGTGTACCTCCTCCAGACTAAATAAAACAAAAAAAGAATAAAAAATAACCTGAGATCTGTTAACATTTGGCAAAAGAAATCTGAAATAACAAACCTTTGCACTTGCACTAGCATCCCGAAGTTCTGCATATAGAGTTGCAATATGATCTGCTGCCTGAGGATAATCAACGCAAAAAGGTTAAAAAGCAAGAAAACTTGCTATGAAGTGTCCAAAATGACATAACTATTTAACTACTAGGTTTATAAAAGAAAGTAGTTAGAAAACGGCTGATGCTTATAATTGTACTCGTCTGTCAGTCCCAAAAGAGATAGCATGATGTATGGTTACTTTCATATTTTAAAGAGGCATTACATACATAGCACACAATTCTTATGGATTACATATCTCACACCAAAACTTTCATATTCATACACATAGCACTTAAATCTTCAATAACACATCAAATAGCATTATTATCAATTTGTAAAAGTGTAATACTCTTTCTTTCATGCATAAGAACCAAAATGTTATATATGTAAATATGAAAGTTTAGATCTGTGACAGCCGATATGTATATATATATATATATATATATATAAATTGTGAACTATGCATGTAAATTTCCCTACTTTAAATAAAGAAATTTTAAACGGAAGAATCCTCCATAATATGTAAGACGTTGGTGCCAATGAAAGAGCATACTAAGGCCATTAAGATTAAAATAACAACGGCATTCAACGAAGCAATTTGATGGATGGTGTCTTCTGTTCTATGCAGTAAGCAACACAGTAAGTAAAGTCTAATTGTTTAGTTTACCTCATCTGTGAGCTTGGGCTGAATCCGATTTTTGGCATAATGAACATACTTCTTTAAGAACTTAATAGTGAGTCTCTCATTTTTCTGCTTCTTACCCTTTTTCTTTTCATGGCCATGAAGTATTCGATCATACTTGACAAATATGGGTGCATTGACATCAACATCCTCTTCTTCAGTGTATCGGGCACCTTTATCAAAGGCTCCCATTCCTGTATAAGTTAGATGTAAGCTGTTTAGAACAAAAATGGTATAGACAACAAAGCTACATTGAGTAAAAATTTCACCTCCGTCATCTATACAATATCTATGCATGTGGGAGACATGCTCTGCAATTCGGCGGTCAATTTCAGGGTCCATTTGATCAAGGACAATAAAAAGCAGGTCGAAGCGTGAAAGCAACGAGTCTGGAAGTCCAATATTCTTCGTTGGCGTCAATGATCGATCATACTATCATTGTTTCACATAAAAATTGGCATCAAATGAGATGACATCCTACTTCTATATCCCTCCCTTGATTGAACAAGAAAAGCTTACTATAATGAAGAACAAGAGGATTTTTATAATACTGCAAAAGTGAGTCTTAGTGAAAAGACTTACAGTCCCATATATTGGGTTTGCAGCAGCTATCACACTGCATCTAGCATTTAATGATGCATGAATTCCTGCTTTGGCAATTGTTACTGTTTGTTGTTCCATAACTTCATGGATGGAAACACGATCTTGATCATTCATTTTATCAAACTCATCAATACAAACAACACCTCGATCAGCAAGAACCATGGCACCTGCTTCAAGCCTTCTCTCCCCTGACCATAATAAACTATTAAGAATTTACTAAAGAACAAGTAAAGGAAACCACCATCATGAAAGTAAATCAAATGGGTACCAGTTTCCTGGTCAGAGGTAACAGCAGCAGTCAAGCCAACACCAGAGGAGCCTCGACCAGTAGTTGAGATAGCCAATGGGGCAATGTTCATCACTGCCCTTAGGAGCTGAGACTTAGCAACTGAAGGATCACCAACCATCATCATATTGATATCACTGCAATATACAAAAAATGACAAGTTTCAGTGTAAGGCAATGATGCGAAAATTATCAGTCTTGCATTAAAATTTACCCTCTCAAATGTGTTCCATTTTTCAGATTTTTTTCCACTCCTCCAAGCAACAGTAATATAACTGCTTTCTTAATCCACAAATGCCCATATATAGAAGGTGCTACTGAATTCCCCATTAGATCCAAAGTATCATTTCTCTTGGCTATTTCTTTCATTTTTTTTAGGTCCTCCAGCGAATATATCGGTGCATTTGCCTCCTTATTGAGAAGAGAAACATTATTTGCTATTAGAACAGTCCTGTAAAAAGGAAACATATCACTTCAAAAGTGAAAAAATGAACATTATTATAGGAGTGTTAAAGCAATGAAGCACTTAGATGGACCTGAAGACCCCGTTCAAACTTCCTTTGCTTTTTCCAGGAAGAGCTTTATATATCCCTACAATCGATACACGGTCCCCGGGTTTGCAAGAATCCACCAGGTCATCCTCTATGATGACATCTACTGTTCTAGGAAGTTGTCCTGGAGCAGAATTTTCAGGAACTTCCTGCATTGACAGTGTCTGATGATCCTTGTATTCACACAATCCATATTCAGTCACAAGTAAGTTTCCATTCTCATCCTGAGGAATATTTGATTGTTAGAAGCAAGAAGGTTTCCTCGAGCGGATCATTATGTAAATTTTCAGTGCAAAGTTACCCTTGTTGGGTACACTGAGCCTGTAGGCAATCCGGTCATGGACGTAATGTCTCGATACTCTCGAGATGTAAATAAACTGGTTGTGGGGCAGTAATGAACACTCTTGACAACTTTTGGTCTTACAAGAGAACCTTAAAGGAAAGAAAAAGAAGATAGAATGAAAACAAAAGATATAACGAAGGAACAACCTTGGATGAGTAGGCTGCTGTGAATGAAAATGAGTTGCTAACAGCTGTAGCTCTTGATTTGATTTATTTAGGTCATACCAATAGAACAAGAACTTCCCACATAACGAAAAAAAGGGGCGAACAAACTTGCGAGAGAGAAGAAACCATTTATTTTTATTATGTATAGGGTTCAAAGATATATTGTTAATGCATGCCAATTTAAAGTCCAGAAAATATCAATTAAAATATGAGTTCAGCAATAAACTATGACAAAACAAAGTGAACTATATGTGTGGTCCAAATTCTATATGAGCTGCTCAGTTTCATCGTGTATCCTACAGAAATTATTATCTTTGATGGGATCATTAAAAACTTATATTGATGAGTACAAATTTTGGCATCAAGCATGCGTTTGAGCATAATTCAATATAAATGAAGTGATGCCTAATTTTAACCAAATTGGCTAATTTGGAGATTAAAAAACTAAAAACAGCACAAAAACCCCTTACAATATCCACCATGACACATTGAGCCGATGAAAGCCTAGATCATTTAAATTGAGGCCAATCGTTCAAAAGAATGCGGCTCATGCCTCCCCATCTCTCTTTTATCAATCATCTCTATTTCCCTATCCATTTCTCTTTAATCATGTATCTCTTTTGCGTGTTTGTGTGTCAGAGAGAGAGAGAGAGAGAGAGATGTGATCTATAGAAAAAGGTGGAAGAGAAAAAGATACGAGGTAGAGAGGGATGGGTAGAAAGGGAGAGATTAAAGAGAGTAATATTAAAGGTAACAAGACCGCAACTGAAAGAGGTTATAATCTTCATGAGCAGCAATGGATGTGTTCCCGCCTCCATTAATCAAAGAGCACACCTAAACAATGATTCAAGGGAATTACTAAATAACTTGCTCCTAGAGCTCTCCTTTGAGCCTATGAGGACAGCTAAAGATGCTTTAAAGGAGGGAATTACGAACATAGGACCATTTACTCATGTTGAGTGATAGATGATTGCATCTTAACAAGTAATGATGTATAATGACCCACACCCAATTAAGTAATAACTTAATTAGGTTCCTTTCATTAAAGAGTAAAGTGCCCAGATAGTCCCCTGACTGTTTGCACTGGATCATTTTAATCCCAGAGTTTATAAAAGTGCTAAATCAGGTCAAAGGCTATTTCGACCCATATTACAAGAGTGGGAGACTAAATTGATTATTTTATAAACTTTGGGACTACAACAACCCACTACAAGGAGTCGGGGGACCATTTTGATACTTTTCTCTTTCATTAAAACACACATAATTGTGATTGAATACTTATTTTAAACATTAAGTGCAAGTTCTATTATTTTATTGAAAATGATCATGAAATTAATCAAAATTTTGATGAAGCATAAGAATGCTAAATTAAAAGTTCATAAAAAATGGAAAGCATTATTTTGTCCAAATGGACAGTGTTGACCTCACTCTTGGCGGAGGTATAGTTTTTCTCCTCTTTAATAGCCCAGGGTCTAACCCTAGGACTTTCCTGTCGACTACTCCTAGAAAACTAGCAAAAGAGCCCTCACCGTTAGAAATTCTGAGCTTTTTTTCGCTCGACTTGACGTTCCACACGGTAGTTTTGACCGCTATTACTTAATAGGTAAGGCTACTGTGGAAAAACTCAAGGAGCATTTCTATAGGACTATTGGCCTTAAGATTGACCGTATGTGTTGATTTGGCATCTTCGTGCTCTTCGTCGTCTTGTTTGATTGAGCTTGAGCAGAGTTTTTGGCGTGATTCGGGTCGCGACGCGTTTTTGCCTCAATCGTCGACGAGACTGTCTAAACGTCTCTGAATGACGAAACGGATTGCGTCAATGCGTCTGGAACGTCGATTTTGCCTAGAAGAGACGTTAATTTCATTCTGACGACGCGTCTAGGGGGAAATGTGTAATTTATGTATAATTATAATAAATAATAATATTATTATTATTACTATTATTTATAACCTAAATCTATCTCCTTCCCCCCCTTTTTCTATTTCTTTCACACCCGTGGGCCTGCCTCTGCCCTAGCACGACTCATTCGATTGTTTGGCCTGCTCCTTCGTGTCGTTCGGAGATTTCATTCTCGCGTCCGCCTCTCGCACGTGAGACACCTCTCGCAGTCGCCCATCCCGTATCCTATCCTCTGCGGATATGTTATCCCGTCTGCTCTCGATCCTCTCTGCCGCAGAGCGTAGCCTCTGCGAGGATCATATCCTCTGTCTCTCTCGATCCTTCTTCGATCCGTATGCGATCCCCTAATCATTCCCTTTCCTTCTCTCTGGTTTATATGAGACTCTGTTTGTTGCATTTCCAGGGGCCGAAAAAATTTTCTAAGGAAGGGAAAACTCTGTCAATTTCTTTTCACTTACTTCTTTAGCCTGTAGTGCTTGAGTTGGCTTCCTCTTACTGTTGGAAGAGGAGTTAAAGTAGGGAGTGCCTTTAAAATTTCTGTGTTACTTTCTTTTTTATTCAAGGAGATACCTTCTCCCCCGTGTGCCTTGCCTCTTTTCGGTTTTCTCTCTGTCGAGCCCCTGGAGCTTGGTACAATGGACAATATAGCATGCTAGCCTAGTGTTGCACCTTNTGGACAATATAGCATGCTAGCCTAGTGTTGCACCTTCTTTTTTAAAATGCATGTTACGTAAGCATCTAGAGATGAAAATATGAGCATGTTTTAAGAATTAAACTTGATTACTTGCTTAAAATGATGGAAGTATGGCATGTTATCAGTTCTTCTCTTTTCTCTACTTGCTTAAGGTGATGAAATTATGGCATATTTTTGTTTACTATGACATATTTCTATGGGAAGCAAATTGGAAATATTAAAATGTGACTTTGAGATAATGTTGGCTCCTCTTTCAAGCATGTTGGGATATGTATTATGAAGCTTTTCATTCATTCTTATCTAGTATGAGATATTGGAAGGGTTATTTAGCCTTTCATGCATGAGATGGGCTTGGTTTTGACATGTCACGGATTCTTTTTGCTCAAAATGCATGCTAGGAAGAAGATTATATTGATTTGAAAAAGTTCTATAGTTGTTCTTATTTGAAGCATGTGGTGGCCCTATGTTTTTGATATTTTGAAGGCATGAAGGTGTTTTTTCTAGCTTTCATTGTGGTCTGATTTTAAGCCTTAGCTACGGCTTGATTTTTGGCACCTTCTGGTTTTCGGTTTGCTTAAGGATGGTTGGGTTTGGATTCATTGTCATAAACTGCATTTGTAGCTTATAAAATTTTGGTTTCTAGCCTCCATTGAGGCTCAGTTTTCACCTTGGAAGGGCATTGGATGTTGGTTCTGTTGAGGCTTGGCTTTTGGTTTTGGTTGAAACATTGTCCTAATTGTTTAAGCTTCAAGTATGGGCTTTGAGGGGTTTGCTTTTGGCTTTGTTTGGGGGCTCGGTTTGCTTGCCTTAGCTCCTATCCGAGAGCCCGTTTTTGGTGTTTATTCCTACCCCTGCTCCATAGTTGTGGGAGGGTTTGGTTTTATTTGCTTTAACCCCTGTTAGGGGCTCGGTTTTGGCATCTTGTGAGTGTTTTTGGCTTAAAAATACATATTGTGGAAGAATTTATTTTGATTTGGAAGAGTTTCATAGCTATTCTTGTTTGAAACATATGGTAGTCTTATATTTTGATGTCTTGAGGGCATAGAGATGTTTTCTAGTCTTAGTTGTGACCTGGGTTTGAACCTCAGTTGTGGCTCAGTTTGGCTCTGGTTGGGAGCTCGGTTTTGCCTTGTCCTGCCCCTACCCGAGAGGTGGCTTGGGTTTTGATTTTTGCTGGCCTTAGCTCCTACCCGAGAGCCTGTTTTGGCGTACTATGTTGTCCTTATTCGAGAACTGTTAGTTGGTTTTCATGGATTGGTTTGGAAGTTTATAAGGCTACATTTTTTATATTTGCTTGGACCCAATTTTACTGTGATATATGCCTCGGTTTGGGGCTTGATTCTCTGGTCTTATGTTTATTCATGCCTCTGAATCCTGGTGTGTGGGTTTGCAGTGGGCATAGTGACTTCTCCTTACTACCTTTATCCGAAAGCTTTGTGGGGTTTGCTCTCCTACCCGTGAGTATCATTGGTGATTGTCTGCCTAGCTTGTGGGTTGCCTTGCAGCCCTTACCTGAGAGCCTATTCCTCTCATTTCACGGTTCCTAGCCATGCGTTTGTGATGTGGTTGAGTTAGCCTCACCCTTTTTGTCCTACCCGTGAGCTCACAATTGTGATTTGCTCCTCTTGCAGTCCTTACCCGTGAGACCTATTGGAGGTTGTTTGGTGTGATTTAGTCCTTGTTGGGCTTGAGCTACTTGGATGATTGTAGGTGGATTGAAATTATGATTATATGTTGAACTCTCTTATGTATATCAAAGATCCTTATATAGTTAGTTTGGCTTGCCTTAACCG
>NEWO01000021.1:2432263-2466401 GCA_003013225.1 Phalaenopsis aphrodite | reverse complement strand
ATACAAATTTTAAATATATTTTAAACATTGGTTGCTCATCTGTTAAATACATGTTTGGGCTAAGGAGTACCCTCCTGAGTTAGGTTTGATAGGACATCATTCTAATTGAGTCGCGGGTTTTATACATCCGGGTGACCAAGTAGCCTTCGACGACCCTCGAGTACTAACATATAGTTGAGTCTAGCCCCGATCCGAGTGTTTGCGGTCCCCTCTTTTCAAACTTCTTCATATATTTTCTTTGAATTTTTGGACAAAGCACTCGTGGTCTCTTTTCGGGATTTTCCCGTGTTTTCTACGATTTTCATCGATTTATTGATTCGTTGATATCCTTGCATTTTTCTTGTCGTGAGTTTTTTGACGATTTTTCTCGAGATTTCTGAACGATATTTCTTTGCTTTCGTTTATCTAAAGCATTTCAGTCTGTTTCCTCAAATTTTGTTGATTGTGCATGTTGCATCAATTACACCTAAGGAACAGCGGATCTCCCAGATATACAGATTTGTTTTGTGTTTACAGCATGTTACTTTCTTGCAAATCACTTACCTGTTGTACTTCTTACTTTTCCTTTACACCGCATGTTGTATTGTTCTTTTTACTGCATATTCTACTGCTTGTCCTGTGCTACATACTCTATTGTTATGCTATACACTATACAACTTCAACATGTTCCCTATAAAATATTTAAAGAACTACAACTATAGGGCCGCTTGATTTGACATCATAACCTGACACCCTAGATAATTTAAACTCGTCACGACAAAAAACTTGGAGCTAACGCGATAGGCAACACGACCATCTTCAACAGCAGAACATGTCTTCCCCAACTAAACCATTCCTTCCTTAGAATTAAACAACAATCCATAGAATTTTGAGATCGTTCGCGTTGTTCGACATGAATCCTCAACTTTTCTTTTAGGCATTTGTACAGCTCTACTGTGCAATCTAAACCCTAACTCGTTTTAGGATTTCGAGGTTATCGTCCGTCACGACCTAAATTCTCACATCTTCCAGGCTATTTGTGTGATCGTTTCATACAAATGTAAGTCCTAAATAAATAAAATTGACAGGATAAAATACTTGAATAATTTCTCCTCTAAACTGAAGTCAAACCATAGGATAGACTGGGAAGTCACTGAGGTTCTCCTTCAGATCTGTGACATCCCCTAGTTCTTCTTCCTTTGGATTCTATAATAAATATTTCAAACTTGAACCATTCCTTTTTCACATCTCCTTGTCCGATTTCGTTGAAAAATCTTATCATTTTGATCTCTTTGAAGATAATATTTCCTGATTTTTATTGAGAGAATTTTTAGGTAATTACGGTTGTCTAAGATGTAATTAACTATAGGGACTTGCCCCTATAGGAAGCTTTTCCGAACTCAGCTTAAAATAAACTCTATTTAATTGTTCATATTAAATAGAGGAATTTATCGGCAAATAAAATGGTTTCGCAGGCCAAACGGACGTCATATATTTCTTAGTTTATTTGATTGAGTCTCATCCTCAAGTCTTGTGTTTATCCTTCGGGATAGATACAGGATTTGAGATAAAGCGCTCTTTCATTTAAACTATGAAGATTATGGGGTCAGTTTGATTTCATATTTTTTTTAAAATTAAATTTATATGTAAATTAAAGCATTCTTCCGAAGCGGGCGACGGAATTTCAATTCCGGTGACCGACAGCTTCTTACGAGCAACTCCCCCAACTTTTTAGTGCCGACAAACAGTCTACTCCACAATCATTATAACAAAATATTTTAGTCCTTGAAAATAATCATGCGTGAATTAAAATAATAAAACTAATTTTCATAAATTTCTAACTTATCTTAATTTTTACAGACAAAATAAATTATACCATATAGAACTTTGCTTTCATCTATTGAACCTCAATGTTCTTCTAAGTCAAAATAAGTGAAATAGATCAAAGGGAACAAAAGACAGACGCAATGCTATGTGAATCGGGTCTAAATTTCATTAAGGACATGCAAAACTGCCTGAAAATCACTCTTTCTTAAAATGAATGGCATCAATGTGTTCAAAGCATCCATTATTCAAAAAACCTCTTGCAATTTATTCAACCAAGAGTCAAGAAAACAATTGACTGCACATGCGTGTTACACAAATCAAAGTTGAAACGTCTCGACCACTGTCGACATGACTCCAATGTCATCTAATTGCAAATCGCATTACACCAATGCGTGAAATTATTTGTATGTGATCTGTGAGGACAACAATAATATACACAATTATAAGTACATGATTGTTAAAATTGAGCAACAAATTAGCACGTTAATATATTAAGAATATATGTGTGTGTCTATATATTTATATATTTATATGTGTATCTATGGCTCCGTTTGAGGGTGTTTCGTTGTTCGGCGAAGCCCCTTCAAAAGCTTCGTTGCACAACGGCGACTAACATCTCTAGTACGAAACATTAATTTTTTTGCGTTAGTCCTCTCAAGCGTTCAAAGACACACTGAAAATGGAAGATCAGCAAACATACATTTCCTCTGACATGACTTTGCGTACAATTGAACTAAGCAGGGAAATCGTTCTCAAATGAAGCTTATTTTTGCAACTAGGTGTGTGTGTGTTTATATGTATAATTGTTTGTGTGTGTTTGTATATTTATATATCAATATGTATCTATATGTGTATCTAGGCGCTTGTGTCTCCATATGTGTCTTTGTGTGTCTCTCTGTGTGTGCGTGTGCTCGCGCGCACGTGTATATAAATTTATATATTTATATTTATCTATATGTGTATCTAGACATGTGTGTCTCTATATGTGTTTGTGTCTTTATATGTATATTGAATTTATTTAAAAAATTTTGCACCACGCTCATTGTGCCCTACCTCTCTTGCTCTTGTCCTCGCCTCACGTCACACGTCTAGCTTCTCACAAATAAATTAAAAAGAAAACAAAAGAAAGAATTTCACACAGACTCATTCTTCCTCTCAACACATTGTTCACTTCTCACTTATGCAATTTGTTTTGCACCCCCCTTCACTCACAACAACGCAAGACTCAACTTGCTTGACCCAAACAACTCTAGCACTTCAACTTCCATTTTTCTAGTGGCCATTCACCATGCAACTAGCCTCCTCCCTTCAAATAAACACTATATAAATATTCAAGTGAAAATATTTTATAATGTAGCTAAAACTCCTTTTAGAAACCCAATCCAAAATTATTTGTATACTCTCAAGCAGGTTAGCCTAATCCTCCTCATCATAACAATTAAAGTTAACAAGATCGAGTCTATTTTTAGCCAAGCCCGATCATTTGCAAGCAAATATGTAGAGTTAACAATGTCTAAATAATGATAAAAATACTCAAACATCCAAATGATAATCGTGTCGATAAAGTGTTGTAACTTCAAGGGTTTATTTAAGGAAAAATTAATAATAAATCTCTTAAATTAAAAATACAAAATTAAACATTCAAATGAAAATTTATTATCTAAAACAAAAAGCAAAACTTATTTATCCTCTAAACTAATTTGACAGGGGTAACAAACTTAAAATTAACCAAAACCATAAAGAGTTGATGTCATATTGATTGAACTTATATTATCACTCTTAAATGATCTTAAACCAATAAGAATGAGGTTTGTGTCATATGTCTGCTTGATTTTACCACAAAATGACACCAGTAAATAATAGTCATGATTATAGCCCTTTGACAAGATGATTCACTATTAAATGCAACACTAAAGTATGATCATAATTATAACTCCTCCATGACTTTGCCCATTGATATGTGAAACAAAGTACATTTGGTTGAGCGATAGCCCTTTGTCAACTATGATTAACTTAGATGTGTCCCCTTATATGAAAATTCATACCAAACCTGTAAAATCTACTTAAAAGAAATAACTTTGTGATGTTGACATCGATTTTTTTTGTCGTGATAAATTATCTCCTCTAGCTAAATAGATCAGTGATCATGACAGCTCAGAATGATAAAACCATAAAATTTTGATCAATTCTGTCATTTTTCTCCCCATCATTTACTCTAAATTAAAACAGTAAATTTATCAAATCTACAACCTAACAGCTACAAATATACGTTGAATCCAAACACCTAACACCCTAATAACTAGTCTTCATAAAAAATGCTCTCATAATCATAAGTGATGTTTAACTATAGAAGCTTATACCTATGAGAAACTTCAAACCATACTAAAAGGTTTTCATAAAATGAGTAAAATCTCTGAATAATGTTAAATTTAAATTCTAATATCTTCTAAAATTATGACCTGAAAAGTCACAAAACTCTCCATGACGGTTCAAGACATAAATTTTCATAGCCCAAAAGTTCCTTAGCCACCTTTTGCATGATTTTTCTTACAGATTAATACTTTTAGGCATGATGATTTTGAATTCATGTAAGTAGCCCTTGTTTTAATTTTGTCCTCATATAAAAGCTATAAATGCATGGGAGTTATAATTGTAGCCTCCTTAGTTTAAGCCTCCAGAATAATCAATGATGGAAATTAGAAACAAAGGAGAAAAACAAAATGTCAATAATCAAGGAGAGATAATGTGCAATAATTAAAAAATATACTGTTGAATGTGACATGTAATGAGGAAATAAAAATAAAAATATTTTTAACTAATCTATTACTATAATTTTATTTAATCAACTCTTTTTATAATTTTAAATATTTTTTGTCTTCATATATCTTTTTATTTTCTTCATGGCATAAAGCCATGGCCATGAATTTTGATGATGTAAAATATTATTTTTAAAATGCAATTTGAAATCTGTTTTTTTAATCAAAAATTAGCTTCATTATAAGTTTGTTCTCTCTTTGTTGAGATTAAGTGACGCCCTTCTTTTAGTAAGGGTGACGTAATAATTCAATTAATTTACCACTAATTATATGGTATTTCTTGTGCCCTTATTTTAAAATTCTTCGAATTTTTAGTGTGATCTCTCCTAAGATGTTAATATAAATGTCTCCTCAAGCTAAAAATAGTGTCTACATTCCACATGTCATATGTCTATGTTGAATCCAAATGTCTTGTGAGCGCCCAAATGATAGAGCTTGGGAACCAAGGAAGAGAAAAGGGTAGAGAGATAGAGAAAGATAGAAACTTGGCCGTTAGGAGGGCAAGGAGAAGTGCTCGTGGGCTTTTTGGCCCCTTTTATTTCTTAGAAAATAAAGTTTGCAAGAGAGGGGAAAGGGAGAAAGATCGCCCCACATCAAGGGTGAGAGAGAGAAGCGCCTAATGACCCTTTACATGTTATAGAAAGAAAAAAAAAGGAAAAAGATATTACAAGATTACCCTTGCTTTAAGGGGGGTAATAGATGTTAATTTAGTCTTTTGTATTAGTGCATATTGCTCAAGGCCTCGTCGACCGCTGGAATTGGGCTTCAATCGGCAGCCAACTAAAAAAGTGGTTGGGTGAAAGCAAGTCGGGTGGAAGTTGGTCAAACGAAGTTGGCCTGGTCGAAACTCTTTGAGTGGAAGCTGGTCGGGTGAAGTCGAGCGAGTTGAAGCTGGCCAGGTGGAAGCTTGTCAGGTGGAAGCTTTCCAGATGGAAGTTGGTTGGGTGAAGTTGAACAGGTGAAGCAATTTGGGTGGAAGTTGGCCAGGTGGAAGCTGGTCGGATGAAGCTAGTTGGTTGAAGCTAGTTGGGTGGAAGCTTGTTGGTTGGAATTATGCCAGGTTGACTTAGGTTGGTGAAATTGGGTATGGTGGAAGAAGTCTGGCTCAAGAATTCTGGTTGGATGGGTGTCTGACCAAGTAGGACCGACCGGCTGAGTGGTTGGCACGATCACCAGAAGCGAGCTTGCAAGTGTCTGGCTAGTCATTAGGTCGGTGGAAAATCTCCATGTCATTTACAGCTAATTTATAATAGAAGTGTCAGTGCTTAAATATTTACATTTTTATTTTATTAATTTTATTTATGTGTGTCTCCTGCCACTTTCCTTCCATGGTACTAACAAATAGTAAACCTCGGTTATTTTTCTATTAATTGTGATATCATAAGCATTTTAATTACTTAAATAAATGAATGAATTAGAGGCTCCCTAACCTATTACATTAAAAAACTCATAGAATTGAACTCTCTTATTTTGGATCCAAGCAAGCCTTGTAAGAAAATTTAGAATCGGATTAAAAACTCATTTGGTTTGATTTATTAATTGCTTGGTGACAACAAAATAAAAAACTATGGTAATCAAGTACATCACATTTGGATAAAAAACTTAGTGTTCAAAAAATTTGCTTTGATAAACCTCTGTAAGAATGAAGTTTTAAAACTACTCCAGCAGCCTACTGTGTTGTATCTTCTCAACCTTTTAATGTAAAAAAGAAACCAAAACAAGGGAGCCCTAAAAAAAATTCCACCAAAACAGCTCGTTTGTAAGATTGAATAATCATATGGATGTAAAGCTATGTGAGATATCCATCCTACCCTACAATTGAAACTAAATAAAAACACTAGTTCATATAAATTGATTACTGGTAAATCCGAAACCCTAAACAAAATAGAAGAAAATACATACACTAGGTAATGAACCATAAGTACAATACTATAATAAGCAGGAAAAACCAGAGGAAAATGCAGAAAAGGATACGCAGACACAAAATACCATCAAATTAATAAGGAAAATAAGTAGGACAAAATTTCAAACAGATTTTTTTTTTTTTTTAACAGTGGAAGAACTACCTTTTTCAGCTATTAAAAGAAAACATTCTATGACGACAAAACAGGTTGATACATTAAACAAATCACCTAAAAACATGTACTTCTTTGTAAACAGGAATTTTTTTTCTGAACAATGACACCGTGAGATGATGATGACATACACTTAGTTACGATCCCTTCAACACAAACCATGGATCCGATGAATGAAGACATGAGATCCCTTGGCGTGACCTTATGGAAACCAAAGGGGCCGCTAAATCCCACCAGCACTCTCTCTCCTTCTTTTAGGTACTTCGGGTCCACATTTCGCGTGACCTCCGTTAGCGCATCGGAGATCGGTTGCATGTAATCCATCGGATTTCGAATCAATCTAGAGAGCACAAGGAAATATAGAACAAAACTAACTCAATGGCCAAGCCAGTAGTAAAAGTTAGGGTTTTGACCTTCGGGCAAAGTCCAGGCTATAGCTGCGCAGATCATCCATGCCGACAATCAAGCGGCAGCGCTTGCTCTGGATCATATCCCTTATCGCCTTCAAGTAGAACCCCTTCCCCACCTAACACAAAATCCCCAAAAAAATACGGATCAATTAGGCACACGAATACTAAGAAGCTGGAAAACAAATTTGGGATTTGGACAAAGATGAAACCTACGTCTTGATCGAGGAAATTTAGAAAGGCGCGCTTATTCGCAGCCATCACCTCCTCGTTGACGTCCATTTCAGCTGAACTAGAGAACCACAAAACTAGAGATGGTAGCCGGAGAAGACGATAGTGGAGGAGAAGAGGAGTAACGGCTGAACTTGTTTCCTCTTTTTTATCAAGAATAATTCCACATTATAATCTTTAGGGCGGGAAATGAGAATGACAGCAAGTTTTGGCGGGAAAGAAGACTGTGCGCTGATGATTTGCATCCATCGGTTACCTGCCTTTCATCTTTTGTAGCCTTCATATAACCTCGTGTAACTTATCTGTAACCTACTAATAAATTTTTAATATATGATAACAGAAGCGCAGAACTTATTTGTAGGTTACACTATGTTACATGGAGATTACAAGAGGTTATAACACGGGTATAACCTCCTTATACCCTTCATATAATCTCGAAATCTTACGCAGCGCTGCGTACGTCTATGGTATGCAAATTTTTTCCCTCTTAATGGGCCTTGGGCTCGGATTACGTCTTCAAGCTTCTATTTAAACAAAGCTGACATGTGGTGAATTGATTAAACTTGGATTAAGATTTTAGTTGAGGATGATTTTTTTTAAGTATTTTCGTATACACTCTTTCGTATTTATTTTTAAAATCTATAGTTTACTTTTTTTATATTTATAGCACTCAATTTTTTTAATAACACATCAAAAATATCATGTTATTAGTTTTTAAAAAATAAAACACATTTTTAAGTTTAGACAAAATAATATAAATGAAAACAATTAAAGTTTAGATATTATATATTTAAATACATAGGAATTGTGTGGTGTGGATGGAAATCTTCCTTGTTTTTTAAGCTTTTATTTTATTAATAGTTTCAAGTACTATTTTTAGTCATGGTTTAATTTATTTTTTTTACTTTTACTTTTCTAATGGTTTTAAAAGAAAAGTAAAATATTTTATTTACTTTCTTTAAATATATATTGGATATAATATGATCAAACATGAATCAAGATATGATATTGAAATTGAACATTTCTAGGTATGATAACCAACCCAAATCAAAAGAAAGTAGAGGGGCTCAAGAAAGTTATTGAGGGCGGGTCTTTGATTTAGTTGGGGTTTGGAGATCTTCTCCCTTTTCTTTCCTCTTCTTGAGGAGATCTTAGGGATTCTCTTCATGTATCCTCGTTGTTGGTCTTCCATAATGATTTTTGGGGCTCTGCTCCTTCCTTTCTTCTTGGTTAATCGTTTTTTCTCCATTTTCTTCTTCTTCTAACCATTATTTACTTTGATCGTTGCCTTCATTTAATTAAAAAGATTTAACAACGCCATACTTTGCTAGTAATTCTAATTTATCTTATTTGCCTGGCACATATGATATAGTTTCTTATTTGAAAAAAGAGATTAACACTGTCTATAAATAATGGAGCATAGCGCTTATGAGATATGTCTTTAAGAAAATTTTTTGAATGTTATCAAGATAATATGGGTGCTAAAAGGTTCTATTGAACTTCTATCTAACATCAGGGGATTCTTTTTACTTGAGTTTAATAGCACATAAGATTTTGATGTTTTTGTCTAGCACTTCCTAGTTTATCTATCTTAAACATTTTATTTTAAACCTTAGAAATTTGATTTCAAACATGTTAGGAAGAATTTTAAAGATGTTCATATTTAGGTTATATTTCCTAACATGCATTTGTGTTTGTGGTTTAAGAACCATATTTTCAAAATTACTTTTAAGATTTATATACCTCTTGTCGTTAATTTTTTAATTACTTTTAGTTCTCGCCTAACATTTGAAAGAGTTAGTGTTAAAATTAATGTTGATTTTGTCTTTCTCGGTTGTATTATTCTTAATATTAATGAGATAGATTTTGTTCAATAAGTTATTTATGAATGGATGTGTAATCCATGTAAATCATGTTCTATATTTGTGTGTAGTTCATTAAAATTTCCTAAATCTTGTGGTCAAAAGCAAGCCTCTGTAGTTCCTACTTATAGAGGTAGGAGTAGAAACATGTCAAAATAAGACTATTACAAGTTCTAGTAATTCGGTTGTCCATGTTCCTCGCGTAACATTTGATTTTCAGCTAATGGTACTAATTTTGTTATGGTTGATAACAATGTTTTACCTTTGATCATCACTTAATCTAATCCCAATGATGATTTTTTACATGTTGCCTCGCATCTCAATTTTTTTTTGCTGATAACTCGGGTAACATAGATTTACATGTTGATCAAGTGAAATATAGTGAAATATATGAAGTGGTTTCACGTACCAATAATGTAGTTCTTAATGACATTTGTATCTTGCAAAATAGTGTTGATAATTCTTTTGTTTACATTAGGAATGACAATCATATTTTTTAGGATTATATAGTTGATTCATTTATTGTTGGTTCACCACTTATTATTTTAGATTATATACATTTTCGAACTACTTTTTCTAAAAATAAAAAAAGGTAAGCTGAGAAGGCCTTCCTAGTTTCTTTTTTTACAAAACTATCTAATTTCATTGATTGGAATGTTAGGGGTTTGAATAATGTGGTTCGTTTAACTGATTGAAAAAAGCTCATTAAAGATAATCATATTGATTTTATTTGTCTT
Organism: Phalaenopsis aphrodite; assembly: GCA_003013225.1. Lineage (NCBI taxonomy): Eukaryota > Viridiplantae > Streptophyta > Magnoliopsida > Asparagales > Orchidaceae > Phalaenopsis > Phalaenopsis aphrodite. The sequence continues at coordinate 2,456,467 of NEWO01000021.1, read as the reverse complement.
ATTGAAACAAAGATTTCTATTGATAATCTTTTGGATTTTAGACATTCAAGTTTCTTTGATATGTTAAATTTTGATGATATCATTAATAAATTTACTTATGTTGATAATGGTAGAATTTTGATTAAATGAAACTCTGGTGTTGTTTATTTTTTTTATCTTAAACAAAAGGCATCAATACATTCATGATATTATTACTTATCCTTCTTGTATCATTTTGCTATTGTTTGTTTCATCGATGATAATGTAGTTGTTAGGAAAGATTTGTGGGAGTTTATTAATTGTATTGTTGATAATATGACAAAATTGAGATTAATATTTGATGATCTTAATTGTATTTGTACTTTGAAAATAAAGTTGGAGGTAACCCTGATTTTCCTAACATATATTTTGATTTTAATAATTGCATTACCTCTGTCGGTATTATTGAGCATCTTTAGTGTGGGTATTCTTTTAGTTAGTTTAATAATCAACTAGTAATCCCATTAAATATTTACTTGATATGATTTCATGCAATTTTAATTAGAGAAATATTCTCATTTACTCATTTTTCAAATTTATAAATTCTTTATATTTTGATCATCATCCTATTTCCATTAACTTGGATAATTCTAATGAGTTTTTTTGTAGATTTAATTGTAATTTTTAATGCCTTTCTCCTTTTTTTATATATATATTGTTCATAGGGCTTGGTTTTGTCTTGTTGAGAGTTTTTAGACTTTTTTTGTTTTTTACAACAAAACTAAGAAAGCTTCAAAATTTTGGAATTGAAATTCTTCAAATCTACTTCATAGACATGTTGATGTTCTCATTAATAATAAGAATTATGATACTAATCAATATAAAGTTTCCCTTATTTCAAAAATCTTCTCATGCAAGCTTCTATTTTATAGAGTGATATTTTTAAAGCTACTATTTATTATTATAAATTTATAAAACAAAGAGCTAGATGCAAATAACTTTCTAAAGGAGAAGATAATGTTAAATTTTTCTATTAAAAAGCTAATAGTATGTGTAATTCTAGTTATATTAAAGAGAATTTTGTTTATAATGTCCATATTGATAAATCATGGGGTAATAAGTTTATTTATGACTTTAATTATTCTAACTTTGCTAAGACGTTTTATGCTAAAATTAATTAGTCAGTGAGTTTAGATTGCATGTTCTAAATGTTATTAATTTTATGCATAAATAAAAGATTATTTAGAAAAATTTTTATGTCTGATTCTCTTATGGCCAATTGGTGTTTAATCATTATGGTATATTCGAGAGAATTTAACTCAAACCTTTCATGTTTAAACTTTTCATATTTAAGATATATCCACATGCTTATGAATTACATTTTTTTTCACACAAATAAAAGGGTTTTATAAAAGATTTTATCATTCAAAGAGTATTAGTGATATGAACTCACTTAAATATGAAATGCTATACTTGAAACGACTCAAGACTTATACGTTAAAAGTCTAAACTGTTGAATCTCATGCTCTTGGGAATGAACACTTCATTCTAAAAAAACCATATTCTAAGATCTTTTGGAAAGATATTAGTAGAGTTGTTTTGAAAATGAAATCTTCTTTTACTTTTTATGTAAATTCTAATAGCATTTTTTTTTCTTTTATGATAATTACCATTCCAGATCTTCTCTTATTGATATTTATGGGAAATCTATTTTTTATTGGTTTAATCTTGATGGAAATACTAAACTGCATGAAGTTATTAATAATGGAATTTGGAATTTATCTGCTAACATTTCGGCTTTTATTCAGTGCATTCAAGCTATTTATATCAATCATATTATTAATGGTCTTACTTGCACTTAAAAAAATAAGAACATTTAATCTTATATAGATATTTATTGCTTATTTTATCAAAATTTGCCTTTTGTGCATCAGTTTAAATCGATCTGGTTTAAGGGATATTCTATTAAATTTGTTGTTCACCATTGAAAAATTATTTGTAGTGGACTTATAATTGGAGATATTGTTCGCACTTTCTGTTATTCTAAAATTGAAACTCACAGCCACATATTTTTTGAATGGCATATTTTCTCATTATATTCTCAATAAATGCATTCCTGATGGTTATTATTTTATTCTTCCTAGTTGTATTTTTCATGTTCTCCATCATTATGATAATAATATTTAAAAATTTAAAAAGAGATAGCACCCCTTCACTACTCAAATCATTGATTATTATATATGATTTGAAAGAAATGATATAGTTTTTTTAGAAATAATTCTACCTCTGTTGAGATTTTTATCTTCAATATTTATTCGTTGATAAGAGAAGCAACATGATCAACTTACTCATGACCGATCATTTATAGCCTTCTTTCCTTCCTGGCCATCTTTTTTCTTTTTTGGGAGATGTGTCAGAGCAAGTGGATACCTCGCCAAGGCCAGTAGGCTCGAGTCTAACGTCTTGTTGCTCGTGCCACCCGACATAACTCCTACTTAAAAACCCAAGAAAAATTGAAAAAAAATGAACAACCTAACTCCTGGCCAATGTTGGGCATAAAAATAAAGAAAGAACTAATCATTAACTTTCCTTGATTTATGTGACACGATTGAGATAATAATTTCCTTGTTCTTATCACAATTATCGCCACCAGGAAGCAGAAAAAATTGGGGAATTAATCTGCACACACTAGAGCTACCAACATAAATTTTAAAGAGAACGAACAACAAAAAATTAAGAAAGTTTCCCCAAGGGTAAACAACCTACCGGTAAGTCAACGCAAAAAAGGTGAAGCCGCCTCTCTAAATTCGGGACAAGTCAATGCTCCAGAGATCATCTCTTGCCTGATATCGATAAGATCCACCAAGGGCAAGACATAACTCATCATTGCAACAAGTCTCATTGGATACCTCACACAAACAACAACAAGATCCATCTATGTCCTTGCAAATGGGGGTATCCGGCCGAGGTAACAAACCAACCGGTAGACGAGACGTAGGCCCCGTAGACTTGAGACAAAACAACAAGTGAGTCACGGTTCACCTGACATAAACAAATCAACTCATAAGTCGACTAACTGGCGGACCGAAGCGCAGACAGAAACACCCTGATCGCGATTGAACAACCGATTTGATTTTGTTGTGGCAGATGAGATTGTCATTCGACCATACGCCTTGGTTGACCACACAATCGTCAGCGAGTGGATCGCCTCAATCGGCCACATTATAGCAAATCAATTAATCAATTACCGTCATATCAAAATTCAAATTGTAACACAAATATAAAATTAAATGCATAAAATTAATCAAAGTATTAATTACATTAAAAATGATTTTCACAACTATTCCCTCATTTTTGTAACTTTATAAAATACGTTCTTATAAAAAATAGGCAAAAAAATAACCAAAGGGAGGCAGATCATTGAAACTCCCATGGTTCTTCCTACAATAACTATTGTTTCATTTTATTTCTCATTCACTCAACTCCTCGTGTTCACAAAAAAACAATCCGGGATCCAACACACACCACACACACACACACACACACATATATATATATAACATAAGAAAAGAAAAAAAAATATTTTTCAAAAATTAAGATGTCCATAGCTAAAAGTAACATCCTAGACGAGCAATTGATGAACCGCTTGAGCTTATTTGAGAGAAAAGAAATTAGACATTTAAGTCGAACAAATATTTTTAAAGTTTAAATTTTTATATATTTTTATTTTACTTATAAAAAATATATCAGATGTTTTAGAACTTTTTGAGAAATTTTTTTTATTAACTAATTAGAGAAGCTTGTAATCTTTTTTTTAATATTGCTCGAATGGGACATGTCAAGGACATGTGTGATAAATATTTGGGGCACTTCAGCTAAGCATCAATGTTCAAAATACATCGGACATTGCACGATTGCATAATTACAAGGTTTCAGTTTTCTTCATTAACTAAAAAAAAAAGGAGGTAACGTAAATTGTTAAATAAAATTATCTTATATCAGGGCAAGCTTATCAACTAGGGTTGTTCGGCTCGTTAAGAAACTAATGTTCGGCTCGTTCGGTAAGTTAACGAGACCGAACGAGACAAACACGGACAACATGAACAAATATTTGTTCGTTCGTGTTCGACTTATTTTGGCTTGAAATACTACTCGTTATATATATATATATATATATATATATATATATATATATATATATATATATATATATATATATATATATATATATATATTTGATGAGTAGTATTTTTTAAAAAAATTAATTGACTACAAGGCTACAATGATTTATAATCAATTAAAATAATTAATTAAAAAATAAAATAAAAAATTATTAAATTAGATTCAAATGATCTTTTAAATCTTGTCTCATTCCTTTAACATCTCATGACTACATGATTATGGTTGTCAAAACGACTCTTTGTTCGTGAACGGCTTGTTCGGCTCGTCAAGCAAACGAGCCGAACATGAACACACTTTTTAAGCTCAAAATATAAATGAGCAGAACACGGGCAGAACAGGGGCTCGTCTGGTTTACACCCCTATTATCAACCAATAAATAAATATAAATTTTCATTAATAAATAAATAAATATAAATTTTCTTTCGACGATTCTTCATCTGATCCTTCCTCTCGCACAGCGAAGAAGCCGAAGCGGATGAGACGGTGACAGCTTCGGTGTCTGTACAGCTCTCAATAAGTTTGGTGAGTCCCCACCGCTTGCAGGGAGGCCATTTGCCGTCTATCATCTTCCGGTGTGCTACTTTGTGTTCCGTTTATTTCTCCCATACGAATGAAACCTAGCTTTCCCTGTGGTATAGTTTTTTTGAATGAGATTGCATGCCCGTAAATAATAGAAATCTAAATCATTTACTGTGCTCGAACAAGTTTCTTGCATGCGAAAACCGAAAAAAATGAGCTAATGACTCGGAGGTTTTGATACGACAAAGATTTCTTTGTTAGAAGTACTTGCAATCTGTTAATATTTCTTAGGTTATTTAGATATACTAAAGGAGCTAGATTTTGTGGTAAAAAATTAATCTGTGTCTAGTAATTATCAAGTTGTAGATGCGATGAATCTGCATTTAACCATCTAAATAGTTGTAGAGTTAATTGACTTGCTGTTGAAACAGAAAAGAGCTAGAAAGAAGCATTGACGCCAAGTTGCAGCACACATAGCTTAAAATTCCTTAAAATTGAAAGCTATTACTTCTCTCCTCTCTCCTTTCTCCTTTCTCCTTCCTCCTACATCTCAATTTTATCTCTAGTATGATTCTTGGATTGCAAATCTCAAGCATGTATGCCAACAAGGATCCTTAGGTTGGGGTAAGTCGGCTATTTCATTTGATTTAATAGACTAGCATCTATATTATCCCGAGATGACAAAACTATGGGATTTTGATCAATTTCATTTTCATTTCTTCCACCATCTATTAAGCTGATGGCGATAAATTTACTCTTTCCAAAATCAGTTGCTGGTATTATAAGTTGAGCATTTAATGCCCATAATCTATCTTTAAATCAAAGTTATTTCTGGTATTTGAGAAGGATTATTAACCATAGAGGATTGCACATATGAAAAACCTAGAATTATATCATATGATTATCACAGAATGAAGTGCAATCTTCGTTTTATTTTAAAGCCATTGGCTTATGAAAAATTGACCATAAATCACTCATCCTTTAAAAGAGTCGGAATAAACTTTTAGGGCCTATAAAATTAGCTAAGTCAATGTATTTTGTTTCATATGATCTTCAAATTCTTTAGTTAAAAAAAAAAACATTTAAAAAATACAAACTCTCTGATAAGCTACTTATAAGGGAGAGCCATAAGTCTCATTTTAAAGTATAATCTTTCTTTTCATCAGGATTGAAGTAGATTAGGTTAATAATCTCTAATAATATTTAAGCAGTTAGTTCGAAGTAAATTATCATCGTGAATGATTTTAATATCTACTCTCGATGCAATCAAGTAAAGTCATAATCAAATATTGACCACAAATCCCGTGTAGATATTTGATTTATTAGAATTAAATGAAAATATGACACTCAATAGGACATTATGGAGCAAAATGATTCATGTAGCCGACCGCAGTTAGTGGGATAAATGCTCGTTATCGTTGTTGTTAAATAGTATCTTGAAAGCCTTTAAAAAAGGTAAATTCTTGACGCCGTGCCAATAAGATATAATTATAAGTTTTGACATGTAGACCCAATCTTCTTAATGCGAGGGTAGAGTTGATAAGGTTTGCAATGTAATGATATCCCAATGAATTTAAAAGATATGGAAATCATAAATACAATCCTATGCAAATAAGGAAAGAGAGTCGACATGGTTCAAAACAATCAAATATGATCATTCAAATGCCCCAATGATGGGTATGACCATTTCACATCGCAAGCAATGTCATTTATTCTCAAAATAATACCCTCAAATACATTACAAATGCTTTAACCAACCCCTTCCCAATTTTAATCGTGTTCATAGAAAGTCTTAACTAGGCAGAACATTATTTTAAAAATCCTTAAGATCTGAAAGTAAATTATTTTGGCTCAAATTATGATAAAAGAAAAATATAAATAAAATAAATTTTTTTTTGAGTGAAATCCACTTTTTTACGCTTAAAAGAACTATCCATGGATTTTTTATATTAGTTTATTGATGATTTTAAACATATTTTTATGATCACTCTTAAAAATATCACATAAGTATGAATGCGACTTGTCCACTAACTTGGTGATTTTTCCACAAAATGACGGTATTTATTAGCAAAATATGATCAAGTGGCTTGCCATGAAAAGATAGTATTAAATTTCAGCAATTATTGAAGCTTAGAAGTTCTTTATTGTCTTACCACTCTTGATTTATGAATCATAGGGTATATATGATAGATTTTGAAACCCTTTACTTAATTTTATCTAATTAAGCTAATGTTCACTTTAGGTCTATGAAGTCCATTTGAATGTATAACTCATAGTTGCTAATAAGGATTCTTGAGTCAGGTTGTATCAGATATCTACTTGGCAAACTAGGGTCCATAACAACATGGGATGATGAAATTGTAGGATCTTAATTGGGTTTGCCATCATCCACTCATCATCCGCTTTAAGTTAATCACAATGTATTGTTGTTTTAGCCAAATCAATACTATCATATGCTATGTATTTGACATATGTAGATTAGCCTTAATTGAAAATTTTCTCTCTGGATCAATATGGTCAATTAATCATACAAGCTTGTGAACATGAGAAACCACGAAGCATACCGTATGGTCCTTTTAAAATGAGTGTTAAATCTCTCGATTTATTTTTTTATTCAATCTTTCTTTTACAAAGTTGAATTAGAATCATTCTTATATGAGGGTTGAGTGCGAATTTTCGAACGCCGCAACATTCATTTTTCATCAATAAGCTGCTCTAATTTTTTTCAATCCAAATAATTTGACCGTACAAATAATCTCTAATGATGAATGTTGTCCTCTCTCTCTTGATTGATTAGATGCATTTTGATTTGATCATGATTAGATAAAATATTAAGAGAGTCTAAAAGATTCATAATAGAATCAACATGGGCACAAGTAAGTATTTGTTCATGGGATAAGGCTTGATTCATGTTGTTGAAGTAGATGCATATGCTCAACTTCCTTTTAGTTTTTTGATCTATGATGATATTTTAAAATACAATTTGAGTATTGAACTTTATGGATGGAAGCTAGCTCTAATAGCTTTTGGACATGCAGGAGACGGGCTTTATTAAATTCATATCAATTTTTCCAATTCATTATTTGATTGGACATGACAATATCTTAATGATACCTTTTCTATTGGTAAGTAAGCTGTTGTTGAAATTTAGAAATTTTCCATTCCTTTTTCTTGAATTTTTGTATATGTGGGTTAAGCAACCTCACTAGAACTTTAGACATTGATGGCTGTTTTGAGTAAAAACAATAATGTCAAGTTTTTTTGAGTTTACTTTTATGGATATGAGAGGAGAAAAGGACTCAACCTGGGCTTGTCAATGTTCAATCTATGACAAGTGACATTAAACTGAACTTCTAACATTTTGGTTGTTGAACAAGCGAAAAAAATCAATATTTGATTGGAGACAACTTGCAATTTGAACTCAGTGTTTCTCTTTTAGGAAACACTGATGTGTGGAGTATGATAGGTCTTTGTTTTGGACTACGATATTTTTAGCAGTTTAAACTGCAACTTCTATAGTGATTTTAAAAGTCTCGTGATTAGCTATCCTTTATACCTTTAGTAATTGCTCATCTTCTTAGCTAAAACATACCTTACTTAGATAACATATTCAGTCCTATAGCTAGCTTCATTGGATAATGAGAGTTTACCCTGGTGAAACCCTCTATCCAACTGTCTTTTGGCACAATGATTGAAGTTTCAACAGAAAATTTAAAGTTAAACATGCTCTTATTGGAGCATTGCTGTAAGGGGTGACCTCCTTGGAAGTTGCACCAATGGGACAAAATCATGAGGCCATCAGGCCAAAGCAAACAATATCACGATGGATCTTTAGAATTTTATATGTCTATTGGATGATTCTAGGTTAAAAAGATTGACGAGAATATCTGTTATTTAAGTGAGGAAATTATAAAACATCTTTAAGAAGAATGAGCTGAACTCTAAAATAATGTGGTGTCTTTTTCTGTAATGGTTGAAATTTCATTAGAAACTTCAAAGTTAAGCATGATCTCTTGGAAGCATTTCTATGATGGGCGACCTCCTGACATGTTACACCACCAGGTAGGGCTGTCAATTTGGCTCGTTGTTCGTGAACAACTCGTGTTCGGCTCGTTAAGCAGCTCGTGATCGGCTCGTTCGTTAAGCCTAACGAGCCGAACACGAACAAATTTTTAAGCTCGAAATGTAAACGAGCCGAACACGAACAACAGTTTGTTCGCTCGTGTTCGGCTCGAAATGGCTCGAAAAAAAATTATACAACTCTTTTTTATAACAATATATTACATATATTATTTATATAATAATATATTATATATATTTATGTCTAAGTTTAAATCATAACACCTCATGTGGTAATGTGGTTAAGGTCTTCTTTTGTATAGATTTGATCCAGGTTCGAATCTCACACTTTACATCTATTTTTCTCAATTTTAGTTAACGAGCCAATTTCGAGCCGAACACGAGCCGAACACGAACACGAATATTTAAATCGAGCCGAACACGAACACACTGTTCACAAGCCGATTTCGAACACGAGCCGATTTCGAACACGAGCTATTTCGAACGAGCCGTACACGAGCCAAGCCTGAGCTCGCTCAAGCTCGGCTCGTTTACAGCCCTACCACCAGGGCAAAACCCTGCGACAATTACGCTAAAATGGATAATATATTTATGGATAAGAGTTTGGGTTGTTACCTTCCTTGTGTAAGAAAAATTTACGATGACGCTGTACTTTGAAATGACAACTTTTAAAGTGTTCAATAGAGTTCAGTAAAATAGAAAGTTGTATGTTGTTAGGGCATTAACTATGATGAAGTTGACTATTGCTATGTATTGGAGGTTGCTTTCCTCCTTGATGTTATGTTGCATGTTATGACCTTTGGTCTTTGTATGCTCACCATGACAATCACAAAGTGGTTTGAGAATCAAAGACAATTTGAATGATTTTTAGTTTAAAAGTGTATTTAAAGATAATGTTCACATAGCACCCTACACCAATCAAGATGGGGGCATTTACATAAATTTCACCCAATTGTTATGTTTTTATATATCTAACACTTAAACTTTGCTTTTTCTACATTTATACTACCCAAATCTTTCATATCACGTCAAAATTACCACTATTTTAATTTTTAAAAGTAAAATATACATTTTCATGCATAGGTAGGGTGACATATATGTAAAAATTGAAGTTTAGGTGTTAGATTTTTTAATACATAAGAATCGAGTGGTATTGTTCAACCCGAATTTGTCCTGTAGACCATGCCCATGGCATAGAGCGTAGGGACCAAGAGAGAGGAAAAGAGAGAGAGAGAGAGAGTGTGTTACAAGAGAAGGGGTGAGTAGTGCCTAAATAATTAGAAAACTCAAATGACATCCTCTCTTTTACACGAAAAAGATTCTTATATTTATAGATCATAAGAGATATCTAAAAAATTGTATCATTGTTCCTGGAAGTTACTAAGTTATCATGCCTTGAGAGTTACTGGATATTATTATCCCTGAGAGTTGCCAATTATTATTGTCGCTGGGTGTTCCTGTTTATTATTGTCCCTGAGAGTTACTGGTGATTATTGTCCCTGGGAGTTGCGCGTTATTATTGCCAAGGAGTTACCGATTATCGTTGTCTTCATTACTAAATTTTCGTATATCTGACACATATTTGTATGTTCGACACCTTTTAGTTGTTTGGTCCATCCAGCTATGGGGCCAGCCGGTTGGCTAGAGTGGTCGACCGAATGGGATGGTAGGTCGGTCTCTGCTACCTTTGACATTTTTCGCACATACATAAATTCTTCTAAGTTTCTTACTTCATAGAAGTGAAGTTACGATAAGAATAAGAGATTTAAATGTAAAAAATGTAAATGCAATAACCATACTCCCTTGATTTCAACATCCCTCAGCGCCATATTCTCTCCGGCTCCGAAGTGCTACCTTGAGGCTTTTTTGGGTTGATTTTTTATTTGCGTTCTTGCTCAACATTCTGATCTTCAGCTGGTTGAGGTGACATTTGGTCAGTCTTATTGTTTTCTTCTATCACTTAGTTGATAGTGTTATTTTGTTCATTTTGTTTTTAAGAAAAATACATAAATAGGTTTTGTAACCTTCACGAATATGCAAGTAGAGTAAGAGTTTTCGTTATTTTTCACATTTTTTGTAGTATTTTACCTAGCCTCGACTATTAGTCGATGATAGTTACTCGGTGATGAATGTTGGTGTTTGTTGATTTGATCGTCCCGGAGGGGAGTATTTCATTTGCTTATTCCGAAGGGAGTCTTTCGTTTGATCGCCCCGGGGGGGAGTTGTTGATTTGCTCTTCCCGGAGGGGAGTTGTTGATTTGCTTGTCTCGGAGGGGAGTTGTTGATTCTGCTCGCTCTGAGATTAGTCGTTGATTATGCTCGCTTCGAAGGGGGTCTTAGATTTGCCCGCCATGGAGTGAAGTATTTGACTTGCTCGCCTCAGAGGAGAGTCTTTGATTTGCTTGGTTAGTTCGAATTTTTCGAGTGTCTGCTTAGATGTAGATCGTGTGAACTCTTCAAGTTCCTCGAGTCTCCGTCAAACTTAGAAAACATAATTAGAAAATTTTATTTATAAGATGTTTAAAAAAAAAATCTCATTGTTGGCTATTTCGATCACCTGGAATTTTCGGTCGCCTTGATATTTTGATCATTCGAGCATTTCAGCCGTCCTGGCTTGTGATGACCGATCGCAGGCATACAACCAGCCGGACGTAGGTGATCGGCCAGAAGCGTGTGTTGAATTGTCGTGCAATGCAAATACGATAATCTATTACTCTACCGGCGTGAATCTTCTAACACACATGAATACTGTTAGAGCATTACTTGACTATTGGATAAAAACCTAGACGAGAAATCAGAAATGCTGGCAGCTGTTTGAAATAGTCACACAATCAAAATTAAATTCTAAAGCCTCTATACAACCTATATAAAGGCCTATTGAGGAAATAATCTAATTGAAAAATAGGGAAATAGGAAAGGAAGTAGAAAAAGGAAGAAAGACTCATGGATTGGCCTTGTTAGGATCACAGAAGGACTTGTGGTCTGTGGTTTCGCAATTCGTGAATCCAACACTCCGCGCCATTCTCCTGGGTTTGAGGGAGCTTCAACCTCATCCATCAAAGCTTTTGTCTCATCATAGTATGACGTTCGGTCGTCCACATTGAAAGCGATGGAAATATTGCAATCACCTGATAAATCAATTATGTAGTTGTCATTCCAAAACACATTCTAATCAAATAAGTACATTTTCTTTTGTCACAACCTAGTTGAAATTGCATATAGATTAGATTCTTGTAAAGTAACTCTCGAGTCATCAAATCTGTAATATGTTTCTCCTAGTCGTACTCAACTAAGTTTTCTAATAAATTATTTTGTCAGGAGGAATTGGCTCTGGAATGAATTCTAGAGTAGACTGTACAATTTTTAATAACAACCACTAAGGAGAGACATCTTCTTCTTCTTTGGAAGGACATTAATTCCATTGTTTGTTGTTCTTTCTCACAAAACACTTAAATAAGAGTTCAAAGTTGGAGCTCACCATGCTTGTATGGCCACTGATTGTGGGGTTGTTGTTGAATTGAGCTGAATTTTATTACTCATATTACTATATATAGCCTTCTTGAAGTAGCTCAAAACTTTTGTATTTTTGAAATATTAGATTTTCCTTAGTAGTGGCAACTTATGTGGTAGACTATATGTTTGAAAACTATAAAATTCTCTTATATGGAGTTATCATGTGTTTGGTGTCAGTTGCGCGAACTTAGATCCTCTTGGAATCCCAATGTCAGTCCTACTGATGCTTCTCTTATGGCCTGCAAAATTGTAGTTCGTGGCACCACATTAACAAACTCTATAAGAGCGCCCATTACTTCGGGCTTACCATCTTCTAGAATAACTAATGTGAATCCTGATGGAGTATCTCTTTTTGGCTCAACGTGAATCGTCATCTCTTTCTCATTAGCTGAAAGAGTAGACTTCTTTATGAAGGTTTCATCTTCTTCTGTGTCACCTTTCTTCAATTGCTCACTGCTCAATGAAAGAGACCACTCTCCTATTTTGACAGTCAAACACCACGTGGCTAAAACCGTGACAGTTGAAGCATTTATTGGCGGGGATGATATTGGGAGTACTGGCGGTCTTCATTATTTCTCCACTATGTACGGGATTCTCTCTGGTTTGGTCGGCTTAGGTGTCTCACTGGTTGTACTCTTGATGCTTGATCCTACGGTTGAACTCTGCCACCTATTAGATGAGGTGGTTACCTGGTGATGTTGTAACTGGTGAAGTCCCAATAACATATCTTGTTTGTAATGTGCAGGCAGGTACTTGCGTTGCATCTCTCTTGTCATCTTGTACTTGGCTGTGATTTTAATTTTCCCTTTCCGTTGTCAATGAAGTTTCATATTCTCCCACAACAGAGATGCATCCTTCTATAAGTTAATGACGACTAGCTTTACCATTATGTTTGGTGTGACGTCCTTGTACTCAAAGACACTTTCCAATGTTTGGAGCGACTCGATAAATTCTTCCGTATCCTTGCGACTGTCAAAATCTTGTAAGTCTACTTTTACTTCATGATCCTGACTTCACAAATATTTCATGTTAAATCTTCAGGATAGTGGTGCTTTATCCTTTCGATTCGACGAATCGTCATTGTGTCTACGGGTGACCCGTATTGTCTCTTCTTGAAGGCTGCAATTTTCTGTTACAGTTGGAAGATTTCTATAAGAAGTTCTTGGACATCTCTTTGTGGATTTCTGATATTCAACATTGTGCATTTTCTCTTGATGAGATTTTCGTCAATTACTCTTTGGTGACGTGGTTAGGGTTTATGTTTGTTGAGGGGAAGTGGGTGTGTATGGGGGTGGTCTAGTGTAAAAAAAAAGTTTCAGGTGTTGATTTGCAAAAGCAACAGGGGAAGGGTTTTGGGTGGAGATTGGGTTAGGTATTGGGGGATTTAGGTAACTTTATGATAAGACCAGGCTTAGTCTAGCTGTGATCTTAAACGATACCGCTGTTAACCAAACAACAATAAGAAAAATCAAATATTATTGTTAAATTCAAACAAGAATTACAACCAAACAAAATAGAAATGGGAAGTAACAACAAACAAGACACACTGTTGTGGTAGAGGGTGGTGGTGGTTGTTGTTAGGGGCTTGGAAAAGTGGAAAGAAGGTAGGGAAAGGGAGCAGGGGGGCGGTTACAATAGGGAAACAATAGATGCTTGTTGCCCTAGGTGGTGGCAAGTAGGTAGAATGGCCGAGCAACTGTAAAAAAACGTGGAGGGAGAGGAAGGCAACATTGGAGGCTGAAAGGCAGAAAAATGCAGTAAAAACATTAACAACAACTGTTTTGGCTCATCTGCAGGAGAGAAGGCGATGGGAAGCGATGTGCGAAGGATGCATAAGGGTTGAGGGAAGAATAATCCCCAAATCGGGAGCATGATACAGTCAGAGCACCACTTAACTCCTTGGTCCTAAACATGAAAACAGATATGTCGACGGTTGTCCCGAACAATCACATGGTCAAAACAAAATTCCAACACCCTAATACAACCTATATAGTTGCCCCTTGGAAAATAGGGAAATTGGAAAGGAAGCAATAAAGGGAAGAAAAACTCGCGGAGTGGCCCTGTTGCGATCGCGGAATGACGTTCGATCCACGTTTCTGGGGTTTATGAACCCAACTCTCTGCGCATTTGCTAGATATTGTTCAAATTAGGCTTGAATTTAATGTTTTGTTTTTGGAATAAATTTTGTAACAAAAATTTTTAGTCAGCTTGCAAATATTTTCGGTAAGCTGCCAAATTCTTTGGATAAATAGTCTCAATTAGTGTGCGGCTTCACAAGTCTCATGGGCAAGTTCAACAACTTAAAAGTGAGGATTGAGTCGGAGCTAATTTTTAGGGGAACTTTTAGATATTCATTTCTTGGTGACTCGAGTATTTCGGGTTCTAAAACTTTGGCTAGTTCAAATTTGCGGAAGTTTAGATGTGTTCATGATGAATCTAATTTTGATTTCAATGCGACTTGAATTAACTTGACTAATGTGAGTATGGCTGTATAAGAACATTAATTAATTTTGTTCCTATTAGTTAGTTACTTCGTCGGGATAAGGCCAGTGGTGATGAGTAAATTACTTGGAGAAATTAGTAGGTGTTAAATTTAGCTGTAGGCTTCTTTATCTGCCCTTCTTTCTACTATCTTTGTCTTTAATCTCTTCGGTATTCGTATTATCCAGCTTTGTACCATTGGTTTCAAAACCGTCATTTCATATGGCATGACAAGGTTAGACATTTGTTCTGTTGTCCTTCATAAATACTGTGAAATTTTAGGGAATATGAGCTCAGGCTTAAATTTTATTTTTGTTATTGTTCAAATTTTACATCAAGCTTGTGAACTCTATTTGATATTTTTCTTGAGAATTTACAGCCGTAGTAGGTGACCTAGGTTGATTTTAATTATTTTGTTACATGCACAACTACAGCATATTCTTCATTTATGCTGTCATTTTCTAATTTTTCTTGTCCTTTTCTAAATATTTAGGTTCAGAAGCAGCGCCTGTTGCGATGGCAGCACTTCGAGCATTTTGGAATAGCCCGGTGGGCCCTAAAACAACTCATTTCTGGGGACCAGTTGCCAACTGGGGTTTTGTTACTGCTGTACTAATCCTAATTTTTTGCGGATTATTTTTGTATTGTTATTATAAGCTTATTTCTAATACTAAATGTCATTTTATATAGCAAGGAACGAAAATACATCATCCAGCTGCCTAAAAATAGATATTTCTGTAAAAAACTTGTGTATCCGAAAATGATTGTACGAGAAGCTTAATTTTCTAGTGGGGGAAACACAATTCATATGTTTAGGGAGAGTTGAAGATGGTTTGATGATGGTTTTTTTCCCCTTTCTAAGTGCAAGCATTCTTTATTGATCATATCTTGACTAAGAAATAAATTCCGTAATTTTCATGCAAGAGTTGAAACGGAGTTGTACTTTCAATCTAAAAGTCCTCATGATTGCCTTCTGCGGATTATTTGAAATGCTTTTTTTTTTAAAAATCTTGTATTAGGGTTTTTGCACTCATTTTGACTGACGGTGTCATTTGAAATTTATGTTCCTATAATAACTTATCAGTTTCTAATGCTAGGAACCTTTTAAAACCTGTTTAATAAAATTAGTGCTATAATTGTGCGATCTTTTGCCACTGCATTAAAATGTAGGACACTTGATGTGGTTTCTATTGGCTTAATTTTTGCTTAGCCGTGACTTATCAATGATTTATTTTTCACTGCTACTGTAGCATTCCGGATTCCTATCTGCAGGTTATCCTTGAATGCAGTTCTTTATTCAAGACTCAGTCTATGTGTGATTAATTGGATGCTTCTTAAATTCTACCGGGACTTCTATTTGTAGTGAAGCTCATTCATCTTTCTGGTGGATATGCTTGGATTATGCAAAATTCCCACTTTCTCTTTTTTTGTCAAATGCAGTAGTTTATAAATCCATATGTTCGGCAAGTAAAAAATCAACTTTGTTTTCTTCATCATTTTGGGACTTTTATCTTTCTTTTTCTATTATTCCTTTTACTTATTGTTTATTTGACATTTTGATTGTGTCTTTTTAGATTTAATTTATTTGCATAATGTCTAAACTCTAAAATACTTTGATTTCCTTGATTTTTTTTCTTATGGTTGATTTCTTTAGGACCTCAAAGCTTTTCACTAGAAATCGAAGTCCATTTCTTTAAATTAATCATCGCAGTGGTAACTAATTGTTTGTTTTAGATAATTTAGTTACTCTTGAGATTTGCAATTTTTTTTGGCATTTGTACCATTAAATAATTTGCATCTAATTCAATTTTTTTTTAATAATAAGCTTGCATATCTTTAAATTTCGTCAAGCACTACTTTTTATATCACATTTGTATCAGAAATTCTAGACCCTATGGCATCTTATAATAGGTTTGATATTGGAGCTTAAGATATCATCATAATTTCAATTACATTGGAGATAAATGTAGGCTTAGTTAACAAAATAAGATGATGTAACTTAAATAGAATCATTTTATGATCCCTATTGTGATGTTAAAGAATATTCTCCTAGAAATAATGTGAGGCATAATCTCAAGAAAATTTCAACTTGATTAGATTACTTGGAAGATTATTTATAAATTTATTATATATTTCATTTCCAGAAAGTTGCATTTGCTATATCAGAAGTAGTAGGACTTGCTTATATAACATAACCTATTTGTGCTTTTATAAAAGCAAAGTTAAATGTAGGCTGTTTGGATATTTTATAAGATTTCAAAATTTATTGCCATAGTTGACTAGTTTAGAGATTACTTTGCTATCACAATATGTTTTATTGAAGTTCTTGGACAATTAATTAAACATGTTTTAAGAATTAATTCGAAATATTGTCAGATGAGGCTTCTGAGCTCTAGAGGTTTAGAAATATTAGATTTTCCTATCAGAATTACTACTATGCTTAATATCTTTGAAGAAAAATAAGAGGCATCTATTATAAAGCTCGTCAAACTCACATCAATCAAGAATCATTTATGGCCACTCTTTTCTATCTGATGAAATTGTAATTTATGAATATTGTTAAAATGATATGGTGGATATATATAACAATTTAGAATTGCAATATAATCATACATTTAATTTTGTTAGATTTGAACTCACCTATAATTTACATAAGAATATATGCTTACGAATCTATATATAAAATTAAATAATTGTTAGGCTTGAATTTATAATTGAACTAGAGATCATACCCGTTTTGTGTCGGAAAATTTATGGCGGTAGACTGAAAATTTAATGTTTTAGCGTTTCACGAAGATCCAATTTAGAAAAAAAAATTGGCAAGAAGAGAGTAAGATTTTTATATGAAAACCCTAGAAAGGGAAAACATCACGTTGCTTAGCCTAATCAAAATAATATACCATGTAATTATTAGTCTATAGACTCTCTGTTGAATTATAGAACATTAAATTACAAAGTTGATAATCATAGATGTACAATGGTAATTTAGTTATAACTATTATAATTGGGCTACAACAAATGTAGTTATTTGCCATAATAGCAATATTTAGGCACAATGTCTTAGTGATGGTTGTAGTAGTAGTAATTGGCCATAGAGGCTGTAGTCGGAGGCTATAATAGTTAGACACAGAAGCAGTAGTTGAAAATTGTAACAGTAGTAGTTGGCTACAAAGACTGGAGTTGGTGGTTGCAATAGCGGCAATTGGCCATAGGGGTCGTAGTTGTGAATTATAATTATAGTAGTCACAAAGACTTTAGTTGATTGCTATAAATGCATTAATTGGTCATAGAGGTTGTAGTCGGTGACTTTATTAGTGTCTGGAAATTATCACAATAACAGCTGACCACAAATGTCATATTTGGCTACAACAATTGCAAGCGGTGGTTGCACATGGTTAGTGATTGGCGGCGACAGGTGATGATAATTGACGGTAGGGATGTCAAAACGGCTCGTTGTTCGCAAACTCTTGTTCGACTCGTTAAGATTCTCATGTTTGGCTCGTTAGCTAAGTTAACGAGCCGAACACGAACAAGTCATTCGTGTTCGGTTCGTTTGGCTCGAAACACTACTAATCAATTATATATATATTTTTTATGAGTAGTATTTTAAAAAAAATTAATTGACTACAAGGCTACAAAGATTTATAATCAATTAAAAGTATTGATGAAGAAAATAGAATAAAAATTATTAAATTAAATTCAAATGATGTTTTAAATCTTGTTCCAATCCTTAATATCTTATGACTACGCGATTAGAGTTGCCGAAATGGCTCTTTGTTCTTGAACGGCTCGTGTTGGACTTGCTAAGCAAACGAGTCGAACAAGAAAACACTTTCTGAGCTCGAAATATAAACAAGCTGAACACGAGCTAAACTTGGGCTCTCTCATGTTCGGCTCATTTACACCCCTAATTAATGGCAGTCGACGGTGGCTGGCGGCTGTGGAGGTCGATGGTTATACGTCGGGTATTCTCCAAAATACTCTCTGAAATTTACTTCTCTTCTCCTCCATTGAAGAGAGGGAATTTATTTATTGCCTATTGGGGAAATATATTTTTGTGTTTTGGCGCATAACTTTGCTAACAACCTGATCAGACGGTCTATGCTGTTCTCTTTTGATCATAGGTGATTTTTTAAGAATTTGGGTGCCTTAATGTCCAAAATTGAGCGATCTTAGGATCGTTGGATTCTTCTCGGCGAGACGCTTAATTCAACTATAAATATATCAAATTTAGAGTTTATTTGAATCGATCCAAAGCCTCAAATTATGCTTTAACTGATTGATTGGATCCAGTTTGAACCAACTTTGACATCATTGCATTCGTCTTGTCGAGACGATCAATTTGAATATAAACTTAATGAAATCAAGCCCCATATCTTGAATTTGAATTTGGAAGATCCCTTATAAAAATGCATTGAGAATCGTTCTTTACCAAAAAAAAAATTATTGATTACTAATCAATACCCAAACAGAAACCTCAATTAGAATATGAATTTGAAGTTACATTTTAATAGGAGACACGTATGAGTCTAAATCTCAATTAAAATTGACTATGAAATTGGGCAACTCATACCTGTTGATCACTTGAAAATTTTGATAATGTAACCCATGATAAAGTTTCTAGCGACATTTCCTCTATAAATCAAATTAATTTTTTTTTTTTTTATGATTTCTGGTTTCTTGATTTATAAATTATGAAAATAATGTTATATAAAAAGTCAAATTGTGTCAGCACGTCTGCTTGAATCTAAACTTAAATGAATCATCACAAATAATCTTTGAGCCATTTGTGTTAGTTTCTTCAACATATAGTAGACAGATTATTTATGTGATTTGATCTATTTTTGGAATAAACTTTTAAGGATTTATAAAAAGTATCAATTGTATTATGCTTCATCCTCTATTCTCGTAGTGTTAGCTATATTATTTCGTTGAGGAAGCAAATAGTTATTTTAGCATTATCATTACATGCATTGCTACATATTTTATGATCCGTTAGTCATATGAAAAAAAGCCTTCGATCAACTATAAAAAAATATAAATCCATTGTAATTATTATTATTAAAAGGTTCTACACAATTCAAAGGTGACAATTTATTATTCACATGAATTTAGTAGATTTTCTTAAAGGATTTTTTAAGAAATTGACTGTAAAAATATCTGGGCTAGATGGTTATTCACTATGTTGGTACTAATGCTATGATTTAGATATCCTAAAAAATTCTAATAACATTCTTGTTCTCAGAGTATTTGATGTGACATTATACTATACGTTATTAACCAATTTCCTGAATTGTTTTCTTTTTCCGTTTTCTCCTTATTTCACAGTCACTCTATCATCAGTTTAATTTTTCATATAGGAATACAATATATTTCAAGCATTCATTCTCAATGGTGAGGAGTTTCAGCAATTATCCCCCAAAATATTAGAAGAATGTTGGATAAAAAATCATTGGAGCCAAATTTGCAGGTGGTTGCTACTGAGATATACATATAAAACAGCTATTCTCATTCTCAGCATTTATTATTACAAAGAAATACCTTCTAAATTAAAAAAAATGTCAGCATAGGATCTCAACAGGCCAAGACCCAGTTTTTTTTTTTCTCTTACACTACTGACTATTACAATATTGTCAAAAGCAGAGTCATTGATTGTCATGTACCATGTACTAATTTAAAGTTTGTATTCCATTTTTTAAAGAAATATGGGTTGAAAAGAAACTCCTTAAAATGTGCATTCAAGATTTCTTTACGGGTTTTTTTAGGATTCATTTTCCTTTAGAGGTTGATCTTAATCTATTAGAATTAAATGAAAATATGACACTCAATAGGATGCAATGGAGAAAAAAGTTTCATGTAGCCGATCATGTTGTCTTTTCCTTTAGAGGGCATTGAGACCGATCATGTTGAAAACTAAGTATACTATAAAAATGAAACCACCTAAAAATTTGACGTGGCAAAGATCCTTTCAGGACATATTTGTTTGCTTAGGGCATTTCAATTCCAACCTCCCTGATAGATGTCATGTATTTGCTATGTTGTCCAATAAAAAGATTTATTTCGTTAAGACAAGTTTTGCCCACCTGTACTTGATGATATTAAGAGAGATCTCTTGAATCCTCTTGTATTGAAATCCCGCATAGCTTAAATAAAATTTTATTTTTGTGAATGTGAAGTTCTCTTCATCGTTCTGCAATTCCAATTACTATTCAAGTAGGGGAGGTGATCTCTTTGCAAAAGTGAGAGGATTCTTTTTTTTTTTCCTTGTCAAAATTTTCTTAGGTTAGTGAATGATTTCCATCGTGATTAATGTATTTTTATATTTGTTATCTATCTAGCTTTATTCATATGCATGATATCTTAAATACTATGTCTTCTTTGATTCTTTTCCTTATGGTTGATTTCATTGGGAAATCAAAACACTTTGCTAGAAACTTGATTCTTTTTCTTCTATTCGTTATCTTAGTTCTAACTAATTGTTTGTATTAGATAGTTTGCTTTCAATGAGATTTACATTTTATCCTTCCATTTATTGCATTTGATTATTTTCATTTCATCTACACAATTATTAAAATGTAAGCATTCAATATCTTTTTATTTAGGGTTTGGTTGATACCCAGAAGCCACCAGAAATGATATCTGGTAACATGACTGCAGGTTTGTAAAAAATGTTTAGGAAAACCTTGAAATAAATCCTCTTTCTCATAGTAATATGTCCCTAAAATGGTTTTGCAGCTATGTGTGTTTATTCGGGACTCTTCATGAGGTTTGCGTGGATGGTTCAGCCGCGAAACTACCTGCTTCTAGCTTGCCATGTCTCTAATGAAACAGTTCAGCTCTATCAACTTTCTCGTTGGGCAAAGGCTCAAGGGTATGTATATCAAACTCTGACGGAGTTAATCTTATGATATTATCATCTTCGAATATATGTCAGGAAATATAATAGATTTTAGGCATAATGGGTATATTAAAAGGTATTGAAATGCTAAGATGGTGTTGTAAGGCTAGAAAGAATATAATAGTGGGGCATTTCCATGCATGCCGCCCAATTCCTGTATGTTTACATATCTTTAATCTAAACTTTTTACATTTATAAAACCAAAATTTTTCATATCACATCAAAAATACCAAAATTTGAACTTTTAAAAAGTGAAATGTACACTTTAATGCATAGGGAAGGTGATATGTATGTAAAAATTGAAATTTTGGTGCTGGATATTCAAATACATAAGAATTGAGTGGTATGTATGTAAATCTTCATATCATATTTAATGCTTATATGATTTTGGCGTACTCCAAACATGTGGTAAACAAAGAGATTGGTATGGGTGCTATTTGTAGATAGCAGCGCTTGTGAGGCATTATAATGGTTGTATTGCGAAGGGTGAAAGAATAGTTCTCTTTGTGCCACCATGCAGAAGCTTATTTGGTAGAAATTTTAGAAGTTATTGTCATATATATATAAAGATTGATCGAGGGTCGAAGACTGCCGATCAACTCCTATAGGTTGGACTGCCAATCTTGTGTGCTATTTGAATCCTCCTGAATAGATGAGATTCGAACCACGACCCGAGGGTCTTACACCAAGGTCGTTACCAATGAGTCGGGGCTCGCGCGGCGCGCGCACACACACACACACATATATACATCTTATATATATATATATATATATATATATATATATATATAACTTTCATCCAAAATCTTGATGTATGATAAATGATGATGGACATATACTTGGATAAATAAATATACTTTACCTCCATTTAAATCATGATATTTTTAATACCATCTTTATAAGTAGTTGTGTTGAAAGTTTGGTAATATTTGGTAAAAAATGTCTAGCAGAAATAAGCTCAAGTACTTTCCCTCTCTTTTTTCCCATTCTTTTAAATTTCTGTTGTTTTTTCTTCCCCTTGAGCAGCTATCTGTCAAACAAAGAGCCAGAAGGACAAAAGTAGCTTGTGGCTTGTGAGTGATCTGCTGCTGCCGATGATGTTTCATTCAAGGAACAAATGCCAATTTCTTCCTATATATAAAATCGCATTCAGTATTTATGCAAATCTTTGTTTCTGAATACATCATTTGATACGGTTACGCTTTTAAGCTCAAATGGTGGCATTGAACTGTCAATTTCTTAAAAACAGGCCATAAAATCACTATTTGTTCGATAATTTCCCAACTTTTGTATTCAGATTCACCTTTTTTATCATTTCGACAGCCTTTCGAGTACCAGAAACAAAGTTTTTTCTAGTTTATTATGCTTCTTTTTTTACCTTCAAATGCTTACATATCTTATTTGCACGTAATATTTATTTTATGTTTTGTATGTGCGAACAGTTGTTGAGATTGGGAGCGATTTTTTCATCCGGAGGCCGTAGGCACGGCTTCTAATAGAAAAACGTTATCTAATTAATATTAATTTTATAAATTTTTAAATTTTTAAAATTGGACCCACTGTCGTACACTTTTTGGGGGCAGAAGTTTTAATTGGATGATCGTATGTAGTTTTTCGTACGGTGAATGCATGTAATAATTTTTATGAGATATGAGGTATTATAAATTTGTGAGTGGCAGTGCTCGAATTTGAGTGATTGTTTGTTTATTTGTTTGTTCGTTCGATTGGACGTCATATGTATTATTTTTTCTTAGGAAATAGGGGATAAGAAAATTTTTGATGTAAATAAAGATAAAAAAAGTAGGATTTAAATTTTATTTTATTTTTTTTATTTTGATTGGTGGTTTCAAGTATGGGTGTAAATGAACCAAACACGAACGAACAGAGCTTGTGTTCGTGTTCAGTTCGTTTGAAATTTAGTTTGTTTAAAATAAGCTCATGTTCGAAATTGTTCGTGAAGTCATTATTCGTGTTTGTTTCTTAACGAACGAGCTGAACACGAACTGCTCGTGAACGACGAGTCAGTTTGGCATCCCTAATATTAATATATATAAATAATACATTATATTAATTATCTAACTTAAATTATATAAATATATAATATCTATATTAGTATATTACTAATTTAGTACATTAATATGTTATTATTATTAATTTATTATATATATTATAATTTATAAAATTTAATTTTTTAAAATATCTTAAATTTTTTATATATAATTATTTTATATTTCAAACATTAACGATTCGAACACGAACAAACACATCACTGTTCGTATTTGGTTCATTTAACTAACCGAACGAAAAAAAATTTGTTCACATTCATCTCGTTTACTTATCGAACGAATCGAACATGAACTCATTGGCAAACTTAACACGAACTGTTCAGAGCTTTTTTGACATCCCTAGTTTCAAGTGAATAAATTTTATATTTTATTTTTTGAATGGGAGAATATTTTAATTGCTTGAAAGATTTATTGAGGTTGAGATAAGTTGCTCTATTTTTTTGCTTTTAATAGTCATATTAAACACCGAATAAAAAAATTATTTATGAGATAAAATCCTATTTTATA
>NEWO01000021.1:2392465-2430798 GCA_003013225.1 Phalaenopsis aphrodite | reverse complement strand
AAATAGCAAAGAATAAAATTCAAAACTCTTTCTATCAATCGTTGATGTTTGTCATGGCCATTGATATTAATGCTATAAAAGGCAATGTCTCTGCCATTGATATGAATGCTAAATACATTCACCCCATAAGGTTAACACATATGTTATTTTGACCCCAAATTATTGAACTAAGATAAAATGACATTTTTTGTAATGTGGTACCGCTCACCTACCACATCTCACCTACCGCTCACCTACCTCTCACCTACCACTCTCTTGCTTCTATAAATATAGAGGGTGTAAGGCTTAGTAGAGCAAGGGAAGAGATCTAAAGCTACCACAAAGGAGGAGAGAATAACTAGAGAGCTAGAGAGGAGGAGAGCATCTTGAGGTCTTGTATCAATGCGTCGCTTGAGAGGGAGGCCATAAATGGAAGGTGAAGGCTCATCTCTATGTATAAGCTATGCATTCTCCATTTCTTTTGCCTTAGTGAACTATTTGATTGATTCCCTCCCGTTGACGTAGATACAATTGGATCGAACCACGTAAACGATCTGTGTTTGCATGTGTTCTTTGCGTTTTTCATTTTTATGCCTGGAAGTACATATCTCACAACAATTGGAGTCGTATGTGGGAAGATCCATACTTCTTGGCTATAGGTGTTCGCGTAAAGGTGTTCGCAACCAGCGACGAAGAAGAGGAGTTTGGCATTCACGAACATAGGAGCAAGCGGATCGCGTCGCAGACAGCCGAATCGCGACATATTTGGTAAGCAGTGGAAGCTTTGATCAACTGGATTAGCACCGCAGGTTGTGCGGTTCGGCGAGCCAGAAGAGGAACTGTCCGAGAAGGAGCAGAGGAAGGTAGGTAGTTCAGTCCGCGAACGGGAAGATCTTGAGATGGAGGAGGATTTCCACTACTGCTAGCACATGCCGCGACAACTCTCGGAATTCAGTAGGTGCTCAGCGGAGCAGATTTCAAACGTTAGCGGGGATCAAGCCACAATAATGGGTTCCGCCAAATTTGACATCGAGAAATTCAATGGGAATAATGATTTCGGCCTATGGAGAGTAAAGATGAGAGCTCTATTGGTTCAGCGGGGTGTTGCAGAAGCCTTGCAAGGGTTGACGACATTGCCGGCCGACACGACCGAGAAGGAGAAGATCAGCATACTGGATAAGGCCCACAGTTTGATAATCCTGAGCTTGGGCGACAAAGTTCTGAGGGAGGTGTCGAGGGAGACAATGGCTCAAGCACTTTGGGCCAAACTCGAGGTACTCTACCTGACAAAGTCTCTGGCTGATAGACTCTTTCTGAAGCAGCACCTATACTCCTTCAAAATGCATGAAGACAAATCCGTCTCAGAGCAGATTGACGAGTTCAACAAGATCATCAACGATCTTGAGAACATCGACGTCAAGATGGATGATGTGGACAAGGCACTACTGTTGCTAAACTCTATTCTCAAGAGCTACGAACATTTCAAGGATGGGATGCTCTATGGAAGGGTGCAGACTATTACTCTAGAGGAGGTTCAATCTCTTATTAGAGCTAAAGAACTCCAGAAGAAGCACGACATGAAAGAGGAAACTAGTGGAGATAGTCTGACAGTTAGAGGAAGATCGAGCAAGAAAGGCTTCAAAAGTGATCAGAACATATCAAAGTCCAGAAGGAAGGGCAGAAGTCAGTCTTCTCAGAGATCTAACAAGTGTTACCACTGCCACAAGGAACGTCACTTTAGAAGGAACTGTCCGGATAGAAAGAAAAGTTTTCAGGAGAAGCCCAGAGATTCTGGAGAGGCAAGCGTAACCTCAGATGGCTATGATTCAGTTGAAGCTCTGGCGATCACAGAATCTGAATCTAGCAAGGAGTGGATCCTTGACTCAGGGTGCTCCTTCCAAATGTGTCATCACAAATACTGGTTCGAGTCACTGTAGCTGGAGAACGGTGGGTCTGTTCTACTTGCTGATAATAAAGCTTGCAGGGTAGTCAGCAGCGGGACAATCAGAATCAAGATGTTCGACGGAGCTGAAAGAATATCACAGCACGTCAGGTATGTCCCGAAACTCAAAAGAAATCTGATCTCTCTAGGTACACTGGAGTCAAGTGGATAATCATTCAAGGCAGAGAATGGTTGCATCAGAGTATCCAAAGTTTCTCTCATAGTCATGAAATGAGTCAGAAAGAATGAACTATACTCACTAGTTGGAAGAACCGTGATCGGCAACTTCTCAAATGCAGTTCAATCAGAACCTGACAGAACCAAACTATTGCACATGAGACTGGGGCATGTAAGTGAAAGAGGCTTACAAGAACTATCCAAGCAGAGTCTGTTATGTGGAGATTGAGTCATCAAACTGGAATTCTGTGAACAATGCGTTTTGGGGAAGTCCACCAGGGTGAATTTCTCTACCGGAACTCACTCATCAAAGAAACCCCTTGACTATGTTCACAACGATCTATGGGGACCAGCCAGAACTCATACTCATGGAGGAGGGAGATACTTCATGTCCATCATAGATGACTACACCAGGAAGGTATGGGTTTTCATCCTTAAATTAAAGGATGAAGCTTTCCAGAGGTTCAGGGACTGGCTAACTGTCACATAAAATAAGATGGAAACCAAGCTGAAGCACCTGAGAACTGACAATGGCTTAGAGTACTGTTCAGAGCAGTTTGAGGAGCTGTGCAGGAGGAATGACATCACAAGGCACAAGACAGTCCGAAACACTCCTCAACAGAATGTCCTGGCTGAGAGGATGAACAGGACTCTCCTAGAGAGAGTGGGTGCATGCTGCTAAATGCAGGTTTACCCAAAAGTTTCTGGGGTGAAGCTGTGTCAACTGCCTACTACCTTATCAACAGATGCCCATCAACTGCTATCAATATGAAGACACCTTCGGAGATGTGGTACGGGAAACCAGATAACTATGATAATCTTAAAGTTTTTGGATGTATTGTATATGCTCATGTTAGACAGGATAAGCTGGAAGCAAGGGCCCTGAAGTGCATTTTCATTGGATACCCACGTGGAACCAAGGGCTAAAAACTCGGGTGCCTAGATCAACAAAAATGCATCATCAGTAGAGATGTGACACTCGATGAGTCCAAAATGGCGAATTTGTATAGCCATGCTGCCAAAAACAACATCACCAAGGAGGATTCTTCAATTGAGGTGGAGCTGCAACAACAACAACTTTGACAGATCAAAAGGCTGCGGTGAACGATCAGGATGAAGTGGCAAAGGAGGAGCAAGTATTTGAGCCAGAAAGAAGATTTGATGACTACAGCTTGGTAAGGGACAGACAAAGAAGAACTATCAGACCGTCAGAGAGATACTGCCATGCAGATATGAACTTATATGCTTTAAGTGTTGCCGAAGAGATAGAAGAAGCAAAACTGAGCAACTACAGGGAAGCCCTAAAGAGGAAGGAGAGACTCAGGTGGGATGAAGCAATGGATGAGGAAATGACTTCTCTGATGAAGAAAAAAACTTGGGAACTTTTGGATCGACCAAAGAACAAACAAGTGGTTGGTTGCAAGTGAATCTTTAAGAAGAAGGAAGACATGTCAGGTATTGAGAGGATCAGGTACAAAGCCAGACTCGTTGCAAAGGGATTCACTCAGGTAGAAGGAATCGACTTCAATGAAATCTTCTCACCCGTTGTGAAGCACTGCTCCATTAAGATAGTCTTAGCACTAGCAGTTCAATTCAATTTGGAATTAGAGCAGCTAGATGTTAAGACTGTGTTCCTGCATGGAGAGCTTGAAGAAACCATCTACATGAATCAGCCATATGGGTTCTGCACACCTGAGACAAAGTTTGCTTGCTGAAGAAATCTTTGTATGGACTAAAACAAAGCCCCAAACAATGGTACAAACGACTTGATGAGTTTATGCTAAAGATCAAATTTGTCACATGTAGCTACGATAATTGCGTGTACATGAAATGGCAAGACGGTGAAATAAGTACCAACTTGCTTTTTTGTGGATGATATGCTAGTAGCCAGCAGAAGTAATGAGGAAATCCAGAAGATCAAAGGTATGCTCAATTCTGAATTTGACATGAAGGACCTATGACCTACTACAAAGATTATAGGGATGGAGATTAGTAGAGATAAGAAAAATGACACCTTATTCTTGTCTCAAAATTCATATATTCAGAAGGTTCTAGCAAGGTTCAACATGCATGAGGCTAAGCAGGTTGCAACACCTATTGGCCAAAACTTCAGATTGTCAAACTCTAAAGCACCAGAGACTAATGAGAGAAAATGTACATGGAGGGTGTCCCTTATGCCAGCGAGGTTGGTAGAATCATGTATGGGATGATCTGCAGTAGACCAGATTTGGCCTACGCCGTCAGCATTGTAAGCAGGTTCGTGGCAAACCCAGGACAGACTCACTGGGAAGTACTAAAATGGATCCTGAGGTACCTGAAAGGCACTACAGATCTGGGTATACTTTAAAAGGCAGAAAGACAAGGAAGAAAAGGTAGTTGGTTATGTGGACTCCAATTATGCAGGAAGCGTTGACACTAGGAAATCACTGACTGGATTCATTTTCACTGTCTTCGGTACCGCAGTCAGTTGGAAGTCTAACCCCCAATTATTGAACTAAGATAAAAAAACATTTTTTGTAAAGTGGTACCACTCACCTACCACATCTCACCTACCGCTCACCTACCTCCCATCTACCTCCCACCTACCACTATCTTGCTTCTATAAATAGAGAGGGTGTGAGGCTTAGTAAAGCAATGGAAGATATCTAAAGCTACCACAAAGGAGGAGAGAATAGTTAGAGAGCTAGAGAGGAGAAGAGTATCTTGAGGCCTTGTATCAAGATGTTGCTTGAGAGGGAGGCCATAGAAGGAAGATGATGGCTCATCTCTATGTATAAGCTATGTATTCTCCATTTCTTTTGCCTTAGTGAACTATTTGATTGATTCCCTCCCGTGGACGTAGATCCAGTTGGATCGAACCACGTAAACGATCTGTGTTTGCATGTTTTCTTTGCGTTTTTCATTTTTATGCCAGGAAGTACATATCTCACAACAACACAGTTATAAAATTTTTTTTTATTGTTGTTGATGACACGATTGATTCTTGTGCATCATGTCAACACTAGTAAGGATGATGCCCACCTTCCACACCAACCCTAACAACCATTGTCGCAAGCCAAGTCCACGCTCTCCATCATTAACAAACCTAATATTCAACTTCAACACCAATGCCAACACTAAAAATTCCCACCAAAGTTAGCGTCCTAACCAAGGTTGCACGTCATCAACCCTCATGTCATCTATAAACACCATTGACACCAGCATAAATGTCTATTATTGTTAAAAAAGGTCGAACCTCATCGTCAACAAAAACGATGACACTCATCATTAATATTAATATTTATATAATCAAACAATCTAATATAAGATATGTTAAATCGAATAAAAAATCTTTCCAAGTCAATAAAAAAATTTCCGCAAAATATTTACTTTAACACTCAAAAATTTGCATTTAAAGAGAAGATTCAACAGTAGTATGAAGATTTTCACCATGTTAAAAATTAGGGCCACATTTCCAATTATTAAATTTCATACTTGTTCCCTCAAAAAACAAAAAAAAAAATTTTCTCCCGCTTCTTAGCAACTGCAATGCAATTACTAAGACTTGCTAGGCTTTACAAAATCTAGCAATAACACATCTTTAACACGAGAAAATATTATATACTGTGTTGCAGTACACTCTCAGCGCACTACTCTGTGATATGTAATATTTTTTCCTTCACCACAAATCAAATAGGATTGGCTAGCTTGGTCAACATAACTCAATCATTGAGGGAAAGGTGGTCCTCTAGTTCTCTTTACATGCCTCATCTGTTCAACCAAAATCACAATTAAATACATAAAAAAACATCATTAAGATTACATCTTCATAACTTAATTCATGCTATCAAGGATGATAGATCAATTATTTAAATACTTACATGTATGATTTGTGAAGGGTCTTTTGCTCTTCATGATCATATTAATATCATTAGCTATAAGCCTAGCATCACTTGCTATCCCATCTAGTCCTCGGCGCGACAAGCCTGCGCTATAAATTCCATTTTCTCCCTTCCAGTGATTTGGAAATTGTTTAGCTGGAAGCCCATGTTCATTCAGGAAGTTGGTCTCATCCTACAAAAAAGGCAATAGATAAGAGAGATATTTACATATATGCCAAAGAAATATTTAGTAAATATTGATATTTATATCCACATCCCTCAAATTTGTAATTTCACAGTCACAATGTTTTTAAAAGTGAAATATATATTTTCATGCACATATTTATGACGCCGAATTATTATAAATGTAGGTGTATACTTAAAAATGATCTGCACGGATCTCAAAGCAATATGACAGCACAAAAGAATGGGATTAGAATGTCCTTTGTTCATCTGTTTAAAGCAGGGCTAATAATCTAATTTTATATTTTGCTGAGCCATTTGGGATGCGAGAAAGCCCTCTGGGTTAGCAAGAGCTTTGAAAGCATTGGGATATTCTTGCAAAATAACCAACACTTTGGTGACCTAATTACCGATCCTGATAATGTAAGCATAACTCGTTTCGTTAAGAGTATTCTTAGGTATCCTCCAAGATGTAATTAACTAAAGAGATATGTTATTTTGGGAGTGCTCTTGACCTTAAAACAAAAAAGTTTTTTTTTTGTTCTCTGGTCAAGGTGGCTTTTGTAGGTATTTTCTTTGTGGATACTGTGTTTCGAGGTATTTCGTCGTGATCTTGTTCGGATGTATACTTTTGACCTATTACACGAGGATTACAACACACAAGCCCTTCGTGTTTTTTTAATAAAATTTGTTTGTCTTTTTTCTTCGTATATTTTGTCTTTTTGGATTCCTCTTCTCTTTTTATTATTCTAGATAATCTAAGAGGAACATTTATTTGTAATGGGGAATCATATGATGACGACATATATATAAATAGGTTGACGACTCCGAGCTTTAAAAAGAACCAAAAAACACTACCTACTTCTATCGCTCAATTCTTAGATATTCATACATGCGGGTTTGCTTAACTCTGCCAAATCATGTCAACAAAATAATTCGTTCCTTCAAATAGAATTTTTTTCTAGTACACGGGAAACTTGAAATGTCAAATATACAACGAAGCCATAAACTTCATATCAGTAAAAACCCCCCAAGGGGCTAGCCATGATACTTTCCTTACTATGAGCTTAAGTTTTGTAGCTCAGATCAGACGAAGATTAATCTGAAGATAGTTCTCTACTTAGTAGTGACAAGCTCCACTAAGGATACATCGACAATCATCCTGAGAAGAAGTCTAGGTGGCCTCCTCCATAGGAGGGGACCCAACCTAAGAACGGATGTCCGAGCGAGAGCCTAATGTCACCGACAAATAGTCTCACGTTGGCTAGGTGTAGGGCCGAAAAGCAGTATTTAAGTCCTGGGCTGCCCACCACTCATAGGGGCTCTTTTGGGAGGTGACAAGTGGTATCAAAGCAAATTACTGTCTGTCAGGTGTGTGGACTCTCCATGGTCCAGTGGGACCCTAAGTGGAGTCGATCTGCGACGAGCGCGTCACATGATTGGGTGGAGGAAAATGTCACGGACAGATAGTCCCACATCGACTAGATGTAGGACAAGAAAATAGTATTTAAGTCTTGGGCTGCCCACCTCTCTTAATGGCTCTTTTGGGAGGTGACAAGTTGTCACCTCCCAAAAGAGCCCTTATGGGTGGTGGGCAGCTTAGGACTTAAATACTGCTTTTCGGCCCTACACAAAGCCAATGTGGGACTATTTGTCTGTGACACTAAGGACCCATGCAAGTGAAAAGTCAGTACCGGGCTCACATTCCCTAGAGATGATCGGTGACCCGATAGTGACAAGCTCTGCGAGCGGTGTATAACGATCATCAATGGATCCTAGAGAGTTTCGGCACCTGACAAAAACATGCTCTACGAGGGGAGGGAAATGATCACCCTTGGCCACAACAACGACAAGCTCCGCGAGAGGTATAAGACGATCGCCTTTGTCCCTTGAGATGACTCGCTACCCAACGATGACAAGCTCTGCAAGGGGTATACGACGATAGTCTTCGGCCCTCGAGATGACACGCCACCCAACAATAATAAACTCCATGAGGGGTAAACGATGATGGTCTTCGACCCTTGAGATGACTCGCCACCAGGCAGTGACAAGCTTCGCAAGGGGTGATAGGTGAATCATCCGAGGTCATTCAACAACTGATTAGTTACAACATATGGCGCCAAAGATGTCATAACCAAGCGTGAAGAGCGCCTAATATTGAGTATCATCAACATGATTTATTTGATTTGTAAATTATCTCATCCTCATTGTAGTTGTCGTTATCAAGGAGCAAGAAAATTAGGGAACTTAATATGTGTACTCAAAAAAGGTCTACACAGATCTTGAGGCAATCTGACGGTCCAAGATAAAGGACTAGAATACCCTTTGCTCATCTCTTTAAAACAATACTAGCGATGTAATTATATATATATTTTTTGATATCTTTTATAAATATGAGGGCTGTGACATGTAAAGGGGCTTTTTGATCCCCACTTGTAACCACTATTTTTAATGAAATAAAATGGGTTCACGAGTCAAGAATACCCTATTCTCCACGACGGCGCATGTCCTCCTCTTCCTCTCTTTCTTTCTCTCCCTTCTTCAATCTCCTTTCCTCGGTGTATTCAACGTTCTATTTCTTGGGTACAGTTTACCAGACAGATTTGAATTCAATAGTAAGTATCAAACTCTACGCGTAGATATACAAATACAAAAAAAAAAATTGTCTATATTAAAAATAGATATTTATAAATGGGCATTTACATGCATACCGCCCAATTTTTATGCATTTACATATCTGGCGCCTAGTCCTTATTTTTTTAACATTTATACCGCTCAAACTATTATTCTCACATAAAAAAAATATCATTATTTTAACTTTTTGAGACATGAAATATACATTTTCATTCACAAGAAATGTGTCATATATATGTAAAATTAAAATTTAAATGTTGAATAATGAGTAAATGGATAGGAAATTAGGTGGTATGTATGCATGCCTTCAATTTAGAGGCATAACATTCAAGCATATACTAATAATAATAATGTACCTGAACCCATTTGTTGGCTATGCTCTTATATCCGGTGGCAAACAATATGGCATCAAAGTGGTGCGATGCTCCGTTTGTGAATTTTACACAATTGCCCCTCTCAAAAGATGAAATTCCTGGCAAGACCTATCAAAGCAAATTGATTATAGGGAAAGAAAAAATTAAATAAGACATTTATGCACATTTTAATAGCTACCATTTTTTATGGGGAAAAAAAAATAGTACAAAATGATTGCTACGAATTATTTTGGAAGGCATTTGTTTCTGTATTTAAGGAGAGATTATTCCATCAAGACTGTGTTCGGAGTCCAGTGAGCACTTGAGACGTGACAAGTGAACCCCACTGTAATACATTTGTTGGGTAGGTATATGTCTGATGGACTCTGTCGTGATGGAATAATTTATTCATTTTTAAGACAACTATGACTATGCTTTTGTAGAGAGTGATTGTTTGTTAAGTTAGAAGAAAAACGAATATTATTTTGCAATTTAAGTCTTATAATTCTATAAATATATATTAAAAATTAGTTGAGTATCAAATATGAATTTAATATTCATGTATTCATTTTAAATGTAAAAAATATTAAGAATAAGATGGAAATACCTACCATTTTTTGGTATGTAATCCTCATTTAAAACAAATCCAATGATTTTAAGCTTGTAATCAAGGTTATGAAAATTGAATTGAACATCGAACCAAAAGAAGGAAATGTTCAAGATTCAATGGTTCAACTAAGGTTAATAGAATGGCATGATAAACATTTAAATTATTTTACTATAACTTTGATAATAGAATATTGATGTAAAAGATATCAATTTTATCTATTTAATAAATAGAATTTAAATTTAAGGCAACTTTGAATATTTTAAATAATATTCAAAATAAAAAATTTTAGACATAATATTTTATTTTTATTTTGTTTTAAATATCTATTTATGGTCATTCGAACACTATCATTGCTGGGTCCCACGGCCCAAATGTGAAAAGTGGATGATTGATTTAAGTAGTCGACAACAAGCGTAATTTTTTTTGTTAAATTGTCATGACATGAATCTTTTAAATCATCTTACAAAGGTTAGGGTGTCCCTTGGAAGTGATGTGGTGTATGGATTGAATACATATGGCGAAAAGTGTGCAAGGATAGCTATACCAATGATATACATCCAGTGGATGATATACTTCCGGTGGATACAATCAGAGAAAGAGTTCATGAAAAACTTGAATTATGGAGGTTAAAATTTGAGTCCAAAGGCGTATGTTTAAGTAAATCTAAAATTGAATACATGAAATGCAATTTTGGTAGTAGTAGATTTAGTGACAGAGTTGTAACTGGGTAATCAAATCTTTAAATTTGTGAACTTTTTAGATATGTTGGGTCCATTGTTCAAAGTGATGGTGATATATAAGAGCATTTTATTAGTAGAATTCAAGTTGGGTGGTTGAACTAGAGGAATATATGGATCCTATTGTGTGATAGAAATGTATCGCTTAGACTTAAGGAAAAAATTTATAAGATGGTGGCGAGAGCTGCAATGCTTAATGGTGTAAAATGTTGGTCTTTAAAAGAGAAACATAAAACTAAGTTCAGTGTTGATGAGATGAGAATGCTTAGGTGGATGAGTGCCTTGACACTTCGAGACAAAATGCAAAATAAATGTATTAGTTAGAGAGTTGGTGTAGCTATAGTGACAGACAAGATTAGAGAGAAATGTCTTAGATTGTTCAATCACACTAAATGTCGACCATCTAATAATCCAGTTGAGAGAGTAGATGTTTTAGATTTGACTTATGTATAGAAAGACATAGGTAGACCTAAAAAGATTAGGGCATATCATATAAAAATGATCTTAATTTATTAGATTGAAATGAATATATGAAACTCAATAGCACGCGATGGAGAAAAAAGATTGATGTAGCTGACTCTACTTACAGGATAAATGCTTGTTTTTGTTTTTGTATTTATGGTCATTCAATCAAAATTAAATGTCTAAAATTGGACAATATTATTTGAATACACTGATTCTTTAGAAACCAAACCGGTTCGTCAATCCAAGCCTGGTTCTAACTAGTTCAAAAAAGAATTAAGCATATTGTATAAAAATAATCTTAATTTATTAGATTTAAATGAAAATATGACACTCAATAGGGCTCAAATGAAGAAAAAAGGATTTATGTAGACGTCCACACTTAGTGGGATAAAGTCTTTTTCTTCCTGTTGTTGTATTTATGATCAACCAATCAAAATCAAAAGTTTAAAATCACACAATATTTGAACCTAAAAATTCCTTAGAAACCGACTGATTGGTTCGCCGGTTCAAGCCCGGTTATAACAGGTTCAATCTCGGTTTACACCAGAAGCAGTTCCACGCTTGAACCGAACTGTCTGAAAGACCGAATCACAGTTGATTCGGTCAAATCGGCCGGTCCAGTATGATTTTTAAAACCAAGCTTATAATCACTGTAGATTTTTTCTTCAACCTTAATGCCAACAAGGAGATATACTTCTGAAAAACTAGAGTTTAAAATATCCAAGAAAATCACCTGAATTTCACCCGTCTTGATTTTGTGAACAGTGCCAACATCAATTACAGGTGATTTGCCCAAGGTGGCCTTGAGAAAAAATGGCCCATCCTTTGGTCTCATGATCCCAAACTTGGACAGATCTCCATACCGAAGCTCGCTGAGGAAAACGCAAAACTTGTCAACAATCCACAGAGGCATCTTATGATCCAAAAGAACCATTCCCCAATAAATCATCTCCTTGCTCATCACATGAAACTGCAAAAAGGCTTTACTTGGATAAATTAAACACGCATTAAGAAATTAATTGAGCACATCCTCCATGTTCAAATCATAGCAAATAAACATAATAGTGTACATTTTTATCCTAATACTTATCAATAAAAGGGAGCAAGATATACTTAAATTGATTAAGAGTTTGTTTGGGGCAGTTCATAAGTGCGGACGGCATTTTCAAAACGTCACCGTACCGTTTGGCTCACGCGTTTCACCAGCTTATCCAAACTTGCGTTTGGGTTTTTACATTAAAAGTAGGCTGCGGGTCGACCTCAGTGGTCGGCCCGTGGGCCGCGTTTCAAGATAAACAGTTTATCAAAAAATTCACAAGCTGCCCCCAACGTACCTTAATTCCCCTTAAGTCTGTATTGTTTATCAGCAAGAAAAATACTGGATGAACACTCATGATATACGTATAATAAAAAGAAATGGGAAATGTTCAAGATATTTGACAGAGGTAACATATAGAGTTGATCATCAAAATTGAAATCCTAGAAGGAAAAAAAATCATGCTTATTTATTTTATATAAATTTTTGTTTTCCTAAAATACAAAACTCCATTAAACAAATTATTCTATGTAGGATTTTTTTTTTAAAAAAAAGTAATGGTTAAGGAACATTCAATTCACGTAAACATCAACCATGCAATCATATATTATATATATAAAGTTTCCTTATACATACATACATACATACAGATATATACATATATATATGTGTATATAGTGCTCCACGTCTTGGCTCATTGGTGCGGCCTCTGGCATAAGTCTCTCTGATCGGGGGTTCGACTCCCGTGATGCGGGCTCTTCGGATTAATTAAAGCACACCTGAGTTCGACCCAAATGAGAGTAGAAACACATTTGATTTGTTCCTAACATAAGAGTCCTATATATCAATTTCACTTTCTAAAAAATTCATATTTATATGATATATGTAATGAATTTGTGCCTCATACTAATCATGAACCCACATAATGAAAAAATAAATATTAAATAAAAATTCTAAAGGAAAATAAAACGTTTGCATGAAAATAATAATAATAATAATATATACCTTATTTCTGGCACAAATATACGTGAATGCTCCATGGCTGGCAAGATCATAAGCTATCTCCATCCCCGAATTCCCACTCCCAACAACCAGAACTCTCATCCCCTTATACCTATCCCCACTCTTATAATCCGCCGAGTGCACCACCTCTCCGTCGAACCCTCCCATTCCTTCAAACTCCGGCACGTGTGGCGCGCCATTCTCACCCGTGGCAACCACCACATATCCTCCCACGTATTCTCTCTCCTCCCCATTCACTCTCCTCGCCCTCACCTCCCACCCGCCTTCCTCCTCCCTATAAACCGCAGACTCCACAAAACACCCGAACTCCGGCCGGACGTCGAACCTGGCCGCGTAGTCGTCCAGATACTCAATGAACCTGTCCTTGGGAATGTACGTGGGGGTGCCGGCGGGGTACGGCATGTGGGGGAGCTGGCAAAAGCGTTTGGCAAGGTGGAGCTTGAGGCGGTTATAAGCGCGGCGGCGCCACAAGGAAGCGATGCAGCTGTCGCGTTCGAGGATTACGTATGGGATGGAGAGGACGGAGAGGCAGGCGGCGGTGGAGAGGCCGGCCGGGCCGGCGCCGATTATTATGACGGGGTGGTGGGACCCACCCGCGGAGTGCCTTTGGGTTATCTTCCCCACCATTGGTATATATGGGGGAAGGAGAGATCCTCGATTGAGGGAAATGCGAGTGGATTTATTGGAGGGACGCTTGTTATTAATAGGAAAAAGGAACGTTTTTTAGGGGGAGGGATTTGAATTCTCTGTGTGTGGTTGTAATTGATTTGGGCTGAACTGGCGGTTGGAATGGGTTCAAAATCGTTTGAATTTATGAGCCTTATTTGGTTTTTATGTATTTACATATATAGCATCTAGACTTTAATTTTAGAGAGGCAGGCTTATTTGTATGTGGAAAGTATTTATTTTGTTTCTTAAAGGTTGAAATAGAGGATTGAAGTTGAAGGGTTAGGGATGTAAATACATGGGAGTTGGGTGTTATGTGCGCAAATGGCATGTAAGTACTAGAGAAGGGTGAGGTTCATGGAGTTTGTAGATGGTAGATTGGGAAGAAGCTCACATAGAGGTTCGAGTTAGATAAATTATTGGTGGAACATAAATCATTGTAAGCAAATTTGTATTCTTGTATTTATGGAGTATTTGGTATAGTATATATTATGATCTTACAACACACAAAATTTATGAACTTGAAAGCTACCATGAGCAAATCTTTTTGCCTTTTTTTATAAATATATATTTTCAATTTTGAGATACATTAAGATTTGTTCAACAAGGTTATCTGGTATTGTTGCATGTTGGAAAATTTGTGGTGGTGTGGTAATAAATTAATGTCTCGGCGTAGTACGAAATCTTGTACATAGATGATAAAAAATAACAGGAGGAGATATCGAGAATTTTTTACGTTGAAAAATTCAGAAAAGAAAAAACTAGGAGACCTAGCCTAATTAGAATGATTCATTATAAGTTTGAGAGCATAAATATGAACTCTTATCCCACACTGGAAAAAGGGTTGCAAAGTTTCTTAAAGCATAATGTACATATGGAATGGTTCACTATACAATGGTTGGGAGCAACTGCTACTGGGGGTTATTGTTGAAACCTTGGCACACTTCCTTTGGACTATGTCATTGCACGACGTACTTCATAGGTTGCTTTGTTAATGTAACATAAGTCGTTACTCTGCACAATACTTCGTTACTTTGCAATATATGTTGTTACTCTGCAAGGTGCTTCGTGACGACGTAAGTCATTACTCCATAAGGTCCATCGATGGCGAAAAATAGGGGGCAGCCGACGGTGGTCAACAATGGCTAACAGGCGGTAGTTAACGGTGGTCAGTGGCTATGAAGGCAGGAAGTGTTAGTCGGGTATTCAGTCCAAAATACCTCTGGAGTTTGACTCCTTTTTCTGGTCTAGGTCTAGGTCCTCCGTCATGAAGAGACTAGGGATCTATTTATGATTTGAGAAGTGGCATCCTCCACAAATAATGCATGGATTCAAACCACTCTATCAAATGACCCAAAGTGATTATATTTATTGTTGCTGTTTTATGGATATTTAGGCACCTAAATTGAGTAATCTTATGCTCATTTGATTGTTCTCATCGAGATAGTTAAGGGTTTGAGCCTGATTTAACGACTTGATTTGAGCTTGATTTAACTCGCACTGGATCAATTTTGGTGTCATTAGATTTGTCTTGTCGACTTGGTTAGTTTTACTATAGGTTTTTAATTCAAATTGAAACATTTTTAGCTCCAAAAATGCAAAAAGACTTGTGTCAAGCATCTCAAGATTTGTGTGAAATGATAAATTTTGTTGGGTAACACATCATTGTACCCTTTATTTTTGAGAGATTTTGTTTCTATAGTCTAAAAATAATCAAAATAATAAAACTAGAATAAAAATCTAAAAAATTTAAAGTTTTTCAAGCAGGTGGCGGCGGTGAATGGTGGCTGCGAGAGTGTCCATCAAGGAGAAGCGGTGTGTGTGTAACTAAAAATGGGTCGGTTCAAGCTAGAAATTAAGGGTGGAGGAGCGAGCTCGACCCTTGTCGGCCTTGCGGGGTGATCGTAAAATGTGGTCGGGTAGTGTCTGCAATCCGGGCTGCATGATTGTGTGGTTTCACCTTGATCACACCATTATGTTGTCGGATTTTGTGAAATTGGATTGCTCGTGAAGGTTGTTGCGAGCTAGTTTAGATTTGGGTTATTATTTAGGAGTTTTTCTTGGTACTTTAACCTATAGATGAGCCTAAAAGAGATGGGAGAAGGCGCACTTCTTCCCAGAGTTGTCTGGAACCACTTGAAAAACTATTATGCCTCC
Organism: Phalaenopsis aphrodite; assembly: GCA_003013225.1. Classification (NCBI taxonomy): domain Eukaryota; kingdom Viridiplantae; phylum Streptophyta; class Magnoliopsida; order Asparagales; family Orchidaceae; genus Phalaenopsis; species Phalaenopsis aphrodite. Next base: position 2,414,976 of record NEWO01000021.1, on the reverse strand, counting down.
TTTTGAGCAATTGATGCACTCACCTTGATTTTCTTTGGCCTGTTTTTGTGCCACCTGTGCGTCAGTGTAGCGCTATCCCCAAAGTCCCTTTTTGTATTGTTGTTGCATTTTTGGGAGAAGATTTTTCATTCTTTAAAATGTTGATGTCTAAATAATATAGTCTCTATAAAATTAGAGGAAGCATTGGAATCTTGTGGATGTGATATCACATTTACATAGGGTGATTGATATTATTACCAAAGAAATTTTACTTCCCATATGACATGGTGGTGAAACTACCATTTTAAACTAATCGGGCTACTCTCCTCCTTCATGATATGTTTTCATTTATGAGGCAACTTTACGAGCCACCCCGTGATTTCACTGACGATCTAGTTGATGGGAAATCTAAAAGTTGTCGTGCTTAGCATTTCACAACTCTCTTGTCAGACGAAGATAATTGTTATCGAGCTAATTGCATTTTTTATAATACTTGAGTTTAAGTTATTGTAATCAGAATAACACAACAATACCACCTCAATAAAACCAAATACCCACCCAGTTAGAACTGAAACAATGCAATTCTAATAAACCAGAATAACAAAGCAAGAATACCACAAAAATCATGAGAATAACATTGAAATAACACCTAAATAAGACCACAATAACAAAAGAAGAACTCCAGAATAACACAGTAATAACACCAGATTAACATCAACATCCCACCGAAATAACACTGTTGTATTTTAATATTTTTAGGTGTTGGTTTAGGGTTATTTTGATGTTAGTTTGTCATTTTTTGGTAGTATCTTAGTGTTATTGTGATGTTGTTATAGTGTTATTGTCGTGTAATTTGTGTATCGTTATGTTGTCATCGTCAGATAACTCTAGATCATATGAGCAATGCATAAATAATTTTATATGATGCAATGCTTTTCTCAATTACCCTAAAAATTATAATGCAAGTACAAACACAAAGTTACCTGGATGACTTTTGATGACTCTCGACTTCTTTGGTTTCCTTATGTTCTTTCAATGTTGTGTATTAGCTTGCTTTGAAAGATACAGAGAAGTACATGAGTTCGCACCCAATGACCCTAGATCCTCTTGAAAAGTAAACATTATAAATAACCTAAACCTTACAAGATTTACATGGCAATAAAGCAGGTGATGCAATGTGTTCTTTCAATGTTGTATTAGCTTGTTTTAGGTGTATTGTTGAGGTGTTATTGTCGTATTATTTAGGTGTTAATGATGTTTAATTGCTTTGTTACTAAGGTTGGCTTTAGTGGTTTTGCGGTGCCAACGACAATATTATTGAGGTGACACATGAGTTTTTATGAGAGTGTATCCTAGGTGTTATTGAGTTCTTATTGAGGTGGATGTATTACTGTATTATTTTCGTATTTTTTAAGTGTATTCTCGTGGTGTTATTGTTGTATTTAGGTGTTATTAAGGTTTTGTTTCTTTTTTATTGTAGTGTTATTAAAATATTTTTTGAGATGTTTATTTGTATTATGTTGGCGTTATTGAGGTGTTATTTGGTCGTTACTAAGATAATATTGTTGTGGTTTTACATGTTTTTGAGGTGGATGTAGTATTGTTATTGCGGAAGTACTTCAGTATTTGCAGTGTTATCGAGGTTACTAAGGTTAATTGGCATAATTTTGTATTAATTATATTACGGGATTATTGTGGTGTTATTTTCGTGTTATATCGGTGTTATTGCGGCATTGTTGAAGTGTGGTACCACAATGTTATTGTCGTATTATTGCGGTTGTACTTCGGTCATTATTTTTGACGTATTATTGTGTTTTTCGAGGTTGTATTATCATATTATGGCAATGTTAATTTTGTGTTATCCCAGTGTTATTTCGGTGTTATCGAAGTGGTATCGCGAAGTTATTGGCGTAGTATTGCTCCGGTTATTATTGGCATATTATTGCTGCAATTTTGCTTCATTTTGAGCTAAAATCATAGTTTTAAGCCGGTGTTATTGACATATTATTGCGGATGTAACTCGGCCAACATTTTGCTATGGTGTGGATATGATATTTTTATGATTATTATGTGGTATTATTTTTGTATTATTGCAATGTTGTTGAAACTTTTATTGAAGTGGTTGTATTTTGGTTTTAATAAGGAGATAGAGCTCATGTGATATGTAACATGGATGACTCTTTGGTTTCCTTTGTTCTTTCATTTTTGTGTATTAGCTTGATTCAAAATATAAAGAAAATTACACCAGTTTGCACCCAAAAGCTCTAAATCCTCATGTAAGAGCTTTTTTTGAAAAAAAAACCTTGACATCACGAAGAGGGCAATAAAGCAGGATTTCAAGTGTTCTAGACGAGCAAAGACAAGTCTGGAGTATTTCAAACGAACAATACTTCAGCTACCGAAGTCAAGCAATGCGAAACCCTAACTGATGATGAAGAAAATAAGGATTGAAGAGGCGCATGAGAGTTTTTCTGACAAAAGTAATTTATTTTCGAAGCTATGAGCTGATTCGTGTTTGGTCACATGACAAAAATGGAATCTTTTGCACGTCTGGTCACGCATTAAGATAAAATTCTTTTGATTTTTATTTGATGGATATATTTCCCTCGCCCGAGCTCTCGTCGCGTCCCTCTTACCCAGTCATCCTGCCAGCCATTCATATGCCTCATCCGTTCTTCGGCTCCATCTCCTGTGGTCAGATTTCGAGTGCACCCCCGGTTTTCTATACCCGTGGGGCTGCCTTTTTCCGCCATGGCAGCCTTCATCGTCGGAGAAGTATTTGTGCCGAGACTTCCGATGGAATGGGCGCTCCCGACGCCGGTGAAAGCATCTTAGAAGGCAGCGCTCATGGAGAAAGGAGCCAAGCTTCGTCGGAGGCTGCATCGCGCGTTCCCTCTCTTCTAGCTTCTTCGGCTCCAGTAATCGAGAAGGATATTAAGAAGGTGATTATTTCTAAGAACCCCCCTTCCCCTGTTGAAAAGGATGTCATGTTTTACCAGGGATTGAATTTTTATGGTGTAGCCTTTGCCGATGCCTTTCAAGTATTTATTTATTTATTTTTTTGGCTGAGGACAATCATATCATCTATTTTATTCTAACTATTTAGGGTTTGCTGTACAAACACTACTCCATTGATTTATGCTTAGTGCTATAGTAGGGATTAAGGCCTTTATGGTAGCTTATGAAGGAAATATACGATGCAAGATGTTATACTATGAGCTGAACTCGTTTGTGGCTTCATGGCCATAGGTAACACACTTTTGAATCCATTTCTTTCATCTCTTAGAATTAGTTGAGAATTTTTTTCATACCAGTCAGCAGTATATAACTTATGAAATGAAACGTAAGTATATTATGTGCAATTATGTTTGTTGAACTTATAGCCATGTTATAGATGGTCATTCACTTTCCTTCATAAAGCCTTAGAGAAATTTATCGACATGCTTTAATTTTTTAAGGGAATTGAAATCTTGGCATTGAAAGAAGAGAGAGAGAGAGAGAAGAGTTGCAGGAGAGACTAAGCACAGGAAAAGGGGAAAATGAAATATCTTTTTGAATACTAAATCGATACTACCATACTAGTATTTATATAAAACTATTAAGACTAAAACAGAGGAATTAAAGCCTAAAGAAAAATAATTAAACTATAAGCTGTGGACCCCATATGAACTAGCTTCATTTAGACTCTTTATCAGACCCCCACAAACTAATAATATCTGAAAGAGATATTGTTAGTTTGTTCCTGAGTTTGTAAAACCTTGGAGTTGGGAGTGGTTTAGTAAGTATATCCCCTGTTTGATCTTCCAGTGTTAGGTACTGTAGTGTAATTTCATTAGACTTGATAGGATCTCTAATGAAATGAAAGTTTATTTCAATATGTTTGTTTCTTGCATGGAAGACAGGCTTCTTGGCTATTGCCATGCCTGACATGTTGTCATGGTGAATTGGTGTGGGTTCGGGGCTTGGAACATGAAAATTCTATAGAAGTCTTCTCAGCCTAATAACATATGTCACAACTAAAGATATTGCTCGGTATTTAGCTTTTGCTCAGGATCTAGCGTCTGTTGGTTGATTTTTCACATTCCAAGAGAGAATGTTAGGATCTATGAAGGTGCAATACCCAATAATAGATCTTCTATCACACACATCACTAGCCCAACTTGCATCAACATGTGTGAAGAGTAAGAGAGCCAGCTTTGTAGGGTGTACTCGAGTCAGATGTACCTTGAAGATATCTTAAGAGACGCTTAAGATTTTGGCAATGTGACTGAAGCAGTTCTGAACATTCTGAGAGAGTGAATTAATAACAAGCATAATGTCTGATCTACTCAAGGCGAGGTACTGTAGTAACCCAACAAGATGCTTGTGTAGGGATGGATTAGGAAAGAGTTTTGTGGGGTTGGTTGGAGACTTGGTAGAAGTAGTTTGTGGTTTAGGTACATATTTACACACTTTCATTCTAGTTCTGCCTAGTATTTCTTTGACAGAGCTAGTTTGATTGAGGTGATAACCATACGTGGTATGTGTAATGTTGAATCCAAGGAAAGTAGATACCGAATACAAAAATTTAATCAAAAAGTTATGTTGTAATTCTTGTTAAAGTTGCTGCATCATACCAATGTCATTTTCAGTTAAAAGTATATCATCTACATAAAGTAGAAAACAAAATATATGAGAATTATGGTTATATATGTAAAGGGGCGGATTATCTATACCGGTTTTGAACCAAATTCGAGTGGTTAGTGGTGAAAGTATGATTCCACTGTCTTGGAGCTTGTTTGAGATTATAAATAGATTTTTGTAATAGACATACATAAGATGAATATGTGGGATCTTTGTAATTAGGGGGTTGATGCATATAAATAGTTTCTTCAATACGGCTATGTAAAAACACATTAGATAAATCCATTTGGAAGACTTTCCGCTTATAATGAAGAGTGATGATAAGTAATAGACGCATGGTTGGAATTTTTGCCATGGGACTAAAAGTATCTGTATAGTTAAGTTCATACTCTTGTTGATATCCCAATGCCACTAGTTGAGCTTTTTTATCTGGCAACGGATTCATCTGCTTTACATTTGATTTTGTATATGGTTGATCGACAAGAGGTACAAACTTCTAAGTGTTTTGTTTTTGCAAGGCATGAAATTTTTCCTCCATAGCCTGCTGCCAATGATTATATTTAGTTGCTTACTTTTAAGTTGCTGGTTCTTCTCGTAGAGATTGAACATGTAATAGATCAAGTATGGTCTTCTTGGTTAGAGATCCTGTTTCAAACGAGTGACCATTTTATGTTTCGGTGGAGGAGGTTTGATAGGTAGACAATTACAATTGGTGATGTCTTCTGGAGAAGAACTGAAAGATAAGGGATTTTCAGTCTGAGGTAAATGTGGGAGTTCTATTTGGGTTGTAGCGTTAGAGGAATTAATAAGAGCTGAATTGGTTATGCTTGTATGTATAGTGGAGGTAGGTATAAGGGTAAGTGAACCAGTGTGTACCTTGATGACTACTCACTAGATGATTCAAACATCTATAAGGAAATACGAATTCGTTTAAAGTATCACGTCGAGATATGATCATCTTACTAGTAGTAGGATGGAAGCATTTATAACCTTTGGAGTTGGATGAATATCCTAGAAACACACATGATAAGGATCTTGGCTGAAGTTTGGTTCTATGGATGAATGATAACCAAGGAAAGCATTGACATCCATATGATTTTAAATGATCATAGTTGGGTTCAGTTCCATAGAGAAGCTAATAAGGTGATAGGTGTTCAAATACTTTGGATGGTAAGTGGTTGATCAAATATATGGCTGTAAGCATCGTTTCGAGCCAAAGAGAAGGAGGAACATTTGAATTTGCCATTAAGGCCCGAGTGATTTCCAATATATGTCGATGTTTTCGTTTAGTAACTCTATTTTGCTATGGAGTATAAGAGCATCTCAATTGTTGAATAATGCCATACGTATTGAGTAAACTTTTAAGTTGATGGCTAGTGTATTCTTCGTTATTGTCTGTCCTTAGAACCTTTATTGTTTGATTGAACTGGAGCTCAACTTCTTGTTTGAACTTGATAAAATTATTAGTGACTTCAGATTTGTTAATCATAGGATAAAGCCAAATATACCTTGTAAAATCATTGATGAAGAGCACATAATATTTGTAGCCTTGTGCAAAAATCCTGAGAAAAGGTCCCTATGCATCAGTATGAATTAAAGACAAAGGATTGCATTGTGTGCTAGTAGAATTATTGAATGAACTACGATGATATTTAGCAGTAACACGTGAAATGCAAAAGGGAAAATTATTAGAAATTCGAAATGTGGTTGTTGAGCTTAACTATTTGTTGATGTGCATGTCCAGTTCTCTGATGCCACTGGTTTAAGGAAGTGGTCACTGATACAAGAGCTTGAGAATTATTGTGAATGCGATATTGTCCATTACTTTAGGACCTTGAAGAAGCTGTTGAGTCGTACGATCTTTTATTTGATAGTCATTAGATAAAAAATGATCATACAATTATTATCAAGTGTAAACTGAGAGATTGATATCAAATTATGAGATATTTGGGGAGTTCGGAGCAACTTGGAGAGAAATAGCTTACGATTTGGAGTTGGTAGGATGTTGGTTCCAGAGTGTTTGATGGGTAGAGTGTATTCGTTGCCAACCAACACAATCTCAGTTCCTTGGTATAATTCTGGTTGATGTACCTGATGGTAATCAACCATTAAGTGTGATGTTGCTCCAGTATCAGGATACCAATCCGAGTGGTTGGACGGAGTAGAGGAAGTAATATAAGCAGCATGAGAATTTGTTAGTGTAGAGGTTAAGGTGTTCTTAGGTTGATAGTTAAGATTCAATCGATCCTTGAGCTTTATGTGCTCTCTATTTTCCATTGAAACTTGGAGACACATAGTGATATATATAGTTTTATTTTTCTATAGTATGGATATGGTGAATATACCCAACCAGGGGCGGAACCAAACTTTTTTTTCAGGCGGAGCAAATTTATTATAAAAATAAATTAATTAAAAAAATATCACATAATTTAAATTAAGACTTATATTTCATTATCATTGATAAATTAAATAACATTACAAACAGTTCAATATATTTTGAATTATTTTATAATTAAAAAAATAATTTTACTTTTTAGTATACGTTTTCACATTAAATATAATTTCATGAAAGTGCAACTTTCATGTGAAACTCGAACTAAATACAAAATATTTATTAAAACGTCTAATAAATAAATATATGCAGAATAATTAATAAATAAATTTGCACCTCCAAAGTATTATAATTTTATCTCTTTTTTTTATTTTCTATTTTGATTTGCTTAAATATAAGAAAAATAAAAAAATTGGTAATACAAATATATATTTGGAGTATACAAAAATAAAGTTTTTCTAAAATATAGGGGGGCATTTATATCCATACCACCCATTTCTTATGTATATAAACATGTAACATATAAACTTCATTTTTTACATTTATTCCACCCAAAATTTTCATATCTTATTTTAATTTTTGTGATATTATTATTTTAATATTCAAAAGGTGAAATACATCTTTTTAAGCATAGGAAAGGTGGTATGTATGTAAAATTTAAAGTTTAGGTGTTAGTACATAGGAATTGAGTGGTATGTATATATATTTCCCAATAATAACATATTCCAACGGTAAAAGCTGAAGCAGCAAGTGGACTTTAGTTCCACATTGTTTTGTTAATGAAAAATTTTGCTGTTTAAATTAAAAAATGTCAGAATTCAATTATTCCAAGAACTTCTTTGTATGCACTTAATGAGTTTTTTATAGTAGTTTAAAGAAATATTAAAACATTTTTAAACAAAGACTTTAATCTCAGAATCTACATCACTAACTTTAACATTTATAAAAAACTAATTAGTGTAAAAAGATCGTTAATAAACTTAAAATTAAATGAGCTATCAATTAATAAAATAAATTAAATCTTCAATTTTAAACTCCAGTACGACAAATTGGGGCAAAGTAATATAATTGAGGAGGGGCAAACAATTAAATTGCCACCTTTTATTGATAAATTTTTAGATTTCAGGGTGTGCAATTGCCACCTCCCCTGAGTACTATGTAGGTACACCCATGTACCCAACCTGCATTGCTATTACTTAATTCTATTGCTTCTTCTTCCTCCCTTGTTATTTTCATTTTTTTGGTTATTACGCAGCTGGCATCAATGCTAGATAGGAGAGTAATGGTGGACGATTATGAGCGAGAAGTTACTGACTATGATCTTAGCTTGAAGGCCCTTTGGGCAACTTAGTCTAGTCTTGTGCATTCCCTGGATGAGCTCACTGTCAGTTTTTTCGGATCACCATTCAGATGCGAAATGAATTTCAATCCTTTTAAGGCGGGCAACATTACTACTCTGGTAACTAAACCCAAGGCCTGACAAATGACTACCATACCAGCTAGCCACAAAGCCCCTGCAGTGAATCTGAACTTTGGCGTTCCCATTGACACAATTCACTGGGACAACAAGAAACCTTAGAATATGATGGAGCATATGAACATCATCGACCAAACTTATGATAGATTCAAATCCTAACAAGGGAGTCCCTATGTCTTGTATCTTATCAAGGGAGTTTTCCAACCATGAAAAAATTGTAATGAGCATTTACATATAGAAATCTAACTTGATTGGCAACACTGTTGAAACTTTCAAGTATATGAAAATTCCACTGGAGAAACAAGTGAAGTATGTAACTGGTCCAATCATGTTGAAAGGAAGGAAAAATACTTGTTCCTAGTTAGGTACGGATGACACAACTCTTAACACCGAATGCTATATTTGTAACTGATTAAGAATCAATGTTATATTTGCAATACCAACATTGCATGCAAGGGAATTGATTACATCAGAATTTCACAGGCCGGGAGCAAGAAATAACCTAAATGAATCTAACAATACATCGGAGGGCTTGTAGAAGCAATTCAAGACAAGCTTGAGCAATATTCTATTTAGTTGCTATCATAGGCAATTAATTTTGCATATTAAGTAGAATCGCAACTCAATGGGCCTTCCAAGAAAACTGCATTCAGACACTCATAAAATGAAATGCAAGCTGAATTGAACAAAACTATAGCACAAGTCTTCAAATCCCAACTAACAACTTTTGAGAAAATTGGTTGAATGCCTTTTTCCTTTACTTTTATTTTAATAAATAATAATCTGTACAATCTATTTTAGGTAACCTAATACATATTCTTAATCTAAATATATTCTGCTATAAAGAAAGAATATGTACAATTAACAAGAGAGGTAAATCAGGAGAGAGAAATTGTAAACAATTTAAATAGAAACTCTTAATGATTTTCCACCATTCATTTTGTTAAAAGCTCCTCAACTTCCATTTTACTACTGTGAGGACAAAAATAAAGCTTTATTATTATTAATTATATTAAGATCATTAAAGTCTATCATAAATTTATTAAATATTTCACCCGCTTATGTTGAATAACATCTTCTAAGAAAAATATTTTTTTGATTTTCATGTTTAATATATTTTACTTAAACTAAATCTTTACTTTTCTCATCTCGTTCTTTTCTTTGGCTAGATATATTTCACCCCTTTTAGTATTTAATATATTATAAGGATCACTAAAAGTCGGATTCAAAACATCACGAATTGTTTTCTTAGACTTCATATGATTCACTTTATATGCTTCCCAATTCTCTAAGTTTTTATATTTAAACTAATTTTTATAATAGAATCTCGACGATATTTAATCTTTTATATCATTATTCCACAAAGTTTTTCCTTTTAATTCTCTAAGTATATCTTGTATAACTTATTTAATATTGCTTGTTACTTTATCCCACATTGCATTAGTTTTTTCATTAACATCCCAAACCTTATGATCTTAAAGTTTACTTATAAAAATAATTTTTTAAGTGCCCATATTTAATTCTATGACAATATTTTATTGTATTTTATCTTTTAACCATTCTTTTTAAAATTCAAAACCAATAATAGATATTGAGTATTTAAATTTTCACTGGGAATGACCTGATAATCTTTAGAATCTCGACGATATTTTTTTTCATAAGAAAATAATCAATTTATATTTTGTTAGATCCATTCTTATAATTGATAATATGTTCATCTCTTTTTTTAAATATAATATTAACAATAGTAAAATCATAACCTAAAGTTAAAACAAAATCTAATATGGCTCTATATTCTTCATTAGTCAATCTAAAATCATAGCCACCATTAATATTTTCTAAAATATTTTACAACTCTACTGGCTTGTTCATTTAAATCTCCTTCAATAAATATTATTTCTTTGAGAGGTATTCTTTGTATTAATTCTTTTAGATCATTCCAAATTTTTTCTTTTGAATATATATTTAAATCTACTTGAGTATTAGCACTTATAACATTAAGAATCTTAGTATTAACAATGATATTTAAGATTATAATTATATCTTCAATTCTATTAATTTTTATATTATTATATTTCAAATTCTTATCTATAATTACTGCTACACCATTTCTAGTATGATTCCTACTCGAATACCAAAATTTAAAACCTAAGGTATCAATCCCCCTAACATTTTCTCCAATCCATTTTGTTTATTGAATGCATAAGATTTTATATTCCAATGATTCATAATATCCACTAATTCTATTAATGTGCATGTGAGAGTACCTATATTCCAGGTTCATATTTTAATATTAATTTAATGGACTTTTTTTTGCTGCATCAGTCTATAATGTAAGAACCCTTGCTTATTTAACATTGCACAAATCATAAAACACGTAGTTTCTAGGGGACTTCCTAACATTTACAGAATGATTTAAAGGATTCATGTCATGATTTTTCGACAAAATTTTAGGCTGACCGTCAACTACATAACATAACCCTCAACTTTTTTGCATCTGGAGCTTGGGACCCGATAACGATAGTGTAAAATCATACGCTTTTTTTAAACTAACAGAAATCATATATAGATCCTCCTTATGCTCTCTGTACTTTTTCATCAAACCTCAATAAATGTATAACATCGATAGTAGACTTGCCTAGCATAGGTCCAAATGATTTTGAAAAATTGTTGTATCACGTCTTAACCTATGTTTAATTATTCTCACCAATAATTTTAGTGTACGACACATTAGCCTAATTCCGTTATAATTTGCACACTTTGTGCAATTTCTTTTAAAAATAAGGACCAAATTATTCTTCCTTCACTCAATTTTTTTTTCACTTTTTAATATAATATTAAAAAGTTTGATAAGCCAAGAAGTTCTTAAATCTCCAAAATATTTCCACTTTTATTAGGATATCATCATGTCCTACTTATTTTCCATTATTTATTCTTTTTAAAGCTTTCTCAACTTCTGTTGTAAGAATGCGACGGTAAAAATAAATTTTTTTATTATTATTAACCATATCGAGATCACTAAAATCGATTATATTTTCAAAATATTCATTAAAAAGTTTATCACAATAATTCACCTATTTATATTGAATATCATCATCTTAAAAAATCACTTTTTGTTTTTCATCCTTAATACAACTGAACTAAATCTTTATGTTTCTTATTTTTTGGTTGGACCAGTTTATATATTTCTTTTACTCGCTTTAGTATCCAATCTTCTATGAAAATTACTAAAAACATAATTCTTTGCATCACAAATTATTCTCTTAAATTCTCTATTGTTTACCTTATATTTTTCTTTTTTTTTTACATTTAAATTAATTTTTATAACAAGACTTCTTATATTTTATATTTTCTTGTATAGTATTATTCCATCGTCAACTATTTTTATTTATGTAAGCTTTACCTTTTGATTCTCTAAGTACATATTTTGCAACTTGCTTAATAATTTTTGATAGTCTATCCCACATTGCATTAGCTTCTTCATGAATATTCTAATTTTTAAGATCTTAAAGTTTACTTATTAAAATAATTTTATGTCTTTTAAGTGTCTCTATCTAATTCTATGACAATATTTTGTTTTATTTTTCACTTCCAACTCTTCATTTTAAAATCTAAAATCATTAATCAATGTTTAATACTTAAATTTTCACTTAGAATGACCTTACAATCTTTATAATATTGATGTTCTTTTTTATCTTTAGAAAATAATCAATTTGTGTTTTATTATATTCATTTTTATACGTGATAATTCACTCTTCTCTTTTCTTAAATAAATTATTAAAAATAATTAAATCATAAGCTAAAACAAAATCCAGTATGACTCTACATTCTTCATTAACACTCTAAAACTTCAGTCGTTATGAATATTTTAAAAATCATCACTTTATTAACCTGTCCATTTTAATTTCATCTAATAAAAATTCTTTATTGGAGAGATATTTTTTTTTATTAATTATTCTAGTTCATTTCAAAATTTTCTTTTGAACATATATTTAAACATACCTGAGGAACATAAACACTTATAACATTAATAATCTTAGTATCAACAATAATCTTTAAGACAATATTTATATTTCAAATTCTATTAGTTTTTACAAAATTATTTTTCAAACTCTTAACTATAATTACACCTACACCTTTTCTAGTACGAATCATTTATTAATATCAAAGTTTAAAATATAAAATATCAATCTTTTTAGATTTTTCTCTGATTCATTTAGTTTATAGAACGCATAAGATGTTTATCTTCATATGAATCATAGTATCTACTAATTCCATTAATTTACTTGTGAGCGTACCTATATTCTACGATCTTATCCTAATATTAGTTTCGCGGACTAACTTTTTTGCCCATATCCGTCTATAATGTGGAAACTTTGGCTTATTTAACACTAAACCTAGATGCCAGTGCAATAGCCTTTTTAGACTTTTCACTGCATTTACACATTAATTTAAATGATTCATGTCATGATTTTTTTAAAAAATTTTATGTTGATTATCGTCTACTTAACACAATCTTCCTTTTTTCGCATTCGGGACTTGGGACCCGACAATATTGTTGTTTAATGGTTAGTGGATTTTGTGCACACTGCACAGATATGTCAATACTTGGTTTAGAATTCATAGATATAATTAATGAGATTGTTTACTTCATTTTTTTACTATTCTATTTATTTTTTTCGGGCAGTATTTATCATGGTAGTTATTATTGAACTATATTTACAGGAAAATTTTATTTTAGAAGATCTATTAAACTGTTGATGTTTCTTGGCGCACCATGCATAAAAACATGTTTTTTTATCTAATTATGGTGAGATTATTGTAAGTTTTTTATCAATAAAATTGAAAGAAATATTTTAAATATTTTAAAAATTTGTATTATATAATGATGAAAATAATATTTTATAGCATTGACAATGGAATGATTATATAATTCACTAAACAAGCAAAATAATTAGCATTTAGCTCAAAGAATAAATATTGCTAGCAAATAACATGAATGTATATTTTTAGGATGCTTGTATTTATTTATTTTTTTTAGAAAGATAAGATTGAAGGGATATTTATTTATAATGATTAATTCCCCTTATTTTTCATGGTTGATCATAATGAATGCTGAATATCACGCATGCTATACATTTGTTAAAAAAAGAATGAAAATATTTGGCAAAAATGTTAGATAGAGTTCATCATCAAACTTGAAATTATAATAAGAAAAAAATTATGTTTATTTATTTTATATTAAATTTTGTATTGCTTGAATATAATTCTCCAGTAAACAAGCAATTATAAATTTTATTATAAAAAAAGTAATTAAAAATATTTGTAAGAATTTTTTTTGCACATGCATACTTTAAAAAAATTATGTAAAATATATGTGAAAATCATATAATTTGTACATTATGAATTGGAAAATAAAAATCATATATTGAATTGTCTCAAATCAACAATCATTTAATTATATATTTTATAAAGCTTGGAATTTTGGTTAGGTTGTGGATCATCGCTTGATTTATAGAGCTTGGAATTTTTTTCAAAACATAATAGCTGTTAAAAGTTCAACTAATTCATGGACTTTAGAAGATTAATGTTTCATGAAATACAGAATATTTTGTAGGTTTAACTTACATTCAAATTGAAAGGATGGCATGCAATTTTACATGCTCAATATGGAATATATGAGTATCCCTGTGTTTAAATAATAAAGCTTGGAAGTTCAAAAAATTGTTTGAAAAAAAATTGAATATTTTGACTTTTTATTTACTTTATAAGGGCTTGCTGCTTTATGCAAATGGACGCTAGGTCGCTTTTAGTTTAAATTCTAACTTATAATCACATTTTCGAGTTTTATCAATCGAACGCAAAATAAATCCCAACAATTAGTGCTAAGCATGTGGTCGGTTCGGATGGATTGGCTTTAAGATTGATCAAAACCGATTACAACTGAAATTCATGATCCAAAAAACCGAATCAATCTAAATTTTGTTAAAACCATACTGACCAAACCGAAATTTGATTCGGTTTAAATTGTTTGGTTATGAAAAAACTAAAATTTAATTGTTTATTAAATTTTGATTAAGATTAAAAATGACAAATTATATTGTTTATCCACATAATATTGATTTGATTTCATGAATCCTCTATTTATTTCAATCAAACATAAAATATAGTAAAAATTTTGATTTTTTTTGTTTATTCGACATGAAGTTAAAATATAATATTTTTTTTTAATAAAATATTGATTTTTCAATTTGTTTGATTAAATGAAAATTAAAACCGAACAAAAAACTAAAAACCAATTATAGAAATTTTAAAAACCAAAAACCAAAATTATGATTTTAAAATTGAACCGAACCAACCAAACTTGATCAGTTTGATTCGGTTTTCAGGTTTTTACCAAATAATGCACACCCCTTCCGACAATTTTGTTTGATCAAAATGCTTTCCATTCTCATGAGTAATGGTAAAAAGCAATAGTTAACATAATCTTCAAAGTGAAAAACAAAACTAGATAAAATGCAAAATTAATGAAGTGATTAATTTCAATATCCTTACGATTATATCTGTTACTTTTGCATATATTTTGGTTAAATTAGGAAAATTTGATCATATTTTTGTTGCATTATTGTTCTGTTTGTGGTTAAATAAGAAGTACTGGTTTTTAGTTTACATTACTGAGTGTTACTTGAATTTTGGCTTTGCACCAATCAACTCTACTCACGGCATTTTATTTTCATCTGTCAAAACATTGGCCGATACTTTATAATTCTACATGATTCCTTTGTATGAAAATGGCTTATCCTTCATGATCCTTTCTCGTCTTGGTTTGATATCCTTTACTTAAAACTCCTTTGAAACTACTTTCTAAGTTATTAAGTATAATGAAATCAATATGGCGATTGTTGAACTTCAAAATATTTCCTCTAGGATAGGTTGTTCAGAAAACTGCTGCTACCTTTGCCCCAAGGGCTTCTACTGCATCTAAGAATCCTGCAGTACCTGGAACTGCGCTCTACACCATCTTTGAGGTTCAAGGCTATGCTTCAATGTTAATCGGTGGTGCCCTTTCTTTCAATCTTATATTTCCATCAAATGAACCTGATATGTGGAGGCTGATGGGGATGTGGTCCATTTGGATGTTCAGTAAGTTTCATTTACTTCTGTTTAATGTTCACACGTACTAGAGCCTTATAATCACTTTTGAGGTTTTTTCTATAAAGGGTAATACTTTAGGGGAACTTAATTTGATATAAGCCAGCCGTATTCCAATTGAATGGGATAATCATAAGTCATAAAATGAAATCAAAATGCAATGCTAAATCATGTTAAACCGAGAGATAATAAGGCCATAACTAATTTTGTTGTTACCATACCTTCAAAGCCGGGTTTGGGGAGGTGCTAAATGTGTAGTTTTACCCTGCATTATTCGTTGGTTGTTATTCTTGCATTCCAAATTATTAAATGGTTAAGTTGTCTACTTCAATTCCTTTCCAAACCCTGCTTTAGTTTGGAACTTGATGCGGGACATAGTTATCCAACATATGATCACCTACTTATCCAACATATGATCACCTACCTTATTTGAACATATTATCATTAATCGAATTAAGATTGATTATATCATAAATATATAATTAGTAGTTGTCCACCCTAATATCGTCTAGGCCAAGCTCTTCCAGTTTCGTTGAACAACATGGGTTGGTTTCAAGGCTAGTCAACCAGGTAAGAAGGACCAATAAATGAAATTCGCTAGAGACTTAATAAACGTATTGTTAAGTTCAAATTGTCCAATGCTATTTATTTTATCATACTAGTCCCAAAGTTTGGAAAAAGTCTTTTATGTGGCCAAGGCTACTCATCTAGGTCGCTAAGGCTGCCCTCTCAAAGTTTACAAGCTACACATTAGAGCTCAACAAGCGCTAGTAAAGTCAGTGATAACTTCATATGAAAGTATTTTCTAGAATTCATCATGAGTTCTCTATATAATCAAACAGCTATAAGCTAGCTAATTTGATTTCACAATAAGCACTTGATAAGTCTTGTTATGAAATTTTACTAGTATTGCTTAAATATAGTTCTTCTTGCGGTGTTGTGCTTCGATTCAAGCCTATAAGCAGAATATTTGACGATGAGCCTGAGACATTAAATCATTCTCATAAACCTTGTATTTTCTGACAATATAGATAAATCTTAGTGTTTCTGACTATATATATATATATATATATATATATATATATATATATATATATATATATATATATATATATATATATATATATATATATTCTCAATCGTATTCTCTCTTTTTTAAAAAACTTTGTTAGTGAGGTATTGTGGTCGCTCACAGACAAATTTAAGTCCAACAACATGTACTTTATTTAGAGGTTTTTTTTTTCATTAATCGTTTGATTTTTATGACGACTAAGCATAATTTATTTTGATTGTGTTCCAAAGATGATGAAATTCTCCTTATAAATAATAAGGTGCTTAATAATTAATACACACAATTGCGAACACTGCGCTTTCCCTCCCTCTCAACTCGATTTCCCTTTTTTTCGTAGATTCCTCTCTCTCTAACTTTTTCTCTACTTATTGAATTGATTCTGGCCGAGAAAAAATCCTTTGACTTATTTTGTTACGCTTAATTTGCATCAAGTACTATCAATAATGAATTATATTTTTTTTGTGTATGCCGTGTGAGTACTAATTTCTTCTCATTTTTTCTCTTATAAGTCCAACCATCCTCTTATTTTTCACGCACCTTCCATATTTAATACACGAGTTTTTTATCCCGTCAACATTTTTTTTAGCTTGATAATCATTCTTTTGAATAATTAAAAACCAAAAAACAATTAAATTCCTAGTTTAGTTATTCATGCATGCAACTTACTCTAACTAAAATCCTTCCTCAATTTTTCTCACCTAAATATTCCCCCCATCATTTATTCCTTACTAATTTTGTTCAAAAAATCCTATCTCAAAATCTTGATTTAAGCATCTTAATTATTCAACTAAACACCCTCTCAGACACATTTAGTCCTTGCCCCAGAACCTGCCCCCTGCCCCCCAACCCCACCTCACTTTATATTTCTAACCCCTCATTATTTTCTCTTAAAATGTCTCCACAAGTTCTTTAAAAAACTAATATGTATTGACTTACTCAAATACTCTCTCAAAACTCTGTCATTATTCAAACATACCTCCTCTTCTTGACTCAGATTGAAGCCCTTATGTTGCTATTCTAAAATTCATCCCTACCACTTAGTCATCTTATTGGGTCATATTATCAATCATAATCATTCCAAGTTTTACTATTATGATAATTGTGATTACCATCATATCCATGATGGAATAAACAATCATACTTTGACACATACTCATGTTTCCTAGAATGATTTTTTATGGTGAGCATTGTATGATAACTGATAAGAAGTATTAAGTCATATTCTTCATATACCTCCATTGTATTTATTGTGGTCCTCATTGTTGATATTATCATCTATCACGTCATATTTCTCATCAAACACATTATTGTACTAGCCTTACCGCCTGAGTAACCTTGATGAATCTCTATATAAATCTCATCAAATCTAATATTCTAATAAATATTTCAACCAATTTAGAACTTCTGATGATTAATTCAATGATAGAATAAAATGAACTAATTATATTGGGGAATTGAAGAAATATGGAAATCATCTTCACTTATTCGTTTATCCTCTCCAGTCTCAAATGCTTTACCAATCTTTTAGCTTACCCGTTTCGCTATCTCCGCCCACCTTTGTTTAGGATGATGATGACCAGTCACCTCTTTCTAAGCCCGGTCTTGAGTTTAACGCTTGAGCCTAGTCTAATTCCCTAGTTTGATCTAGCCATCAAGCTTGAACAAAAGATCTTAGGGAAATTTACTTATGTAGCCCAATTTTTATGCATTTACATATCTCTCACCTAAATTTCATATTTACACACATAGAACTCTGATGCTTTAAAAATTTATGCATGAAAAGTGTATTACAATTTTTAAAAAAATGATAATAGTGCTATTTTTTTATGTGGTATTAGCGATTTAAGTGTTGTGTGTAAATATGAAAGTTTAGGTGTGAGATATGTAAATAGATAAGAATTGTATGTTGTGTGTATAAACGCTCCAAGTTCGTATTAAAGTCTGATGTTGAGGTTAAGTAGGAGAAGCCTCTAATCATTGTTGTTGCTCCTCAACTTCTATATATGGAAGTATAGGTTGTCTTCTACCCCTTATATCGTTGCTTGCTCTATGATTGCGTTTTTTAAATCTTGTAATTGTCTAAACCATCTCATGATTCTTCATATTAAATGTCATACTTTGTGAAAACATCCAAGTTTGAAAGTACCTAATTTCTCACTGGTTGATGAGGTTGAGTTGTACTCTTTTATTGATATTGTTCCACATTACCTTAAGATGGTTATAGGATGTTCTTTAATATACCATAGTTTTGCCTTCGTCCATAGTGTTAAAAGGTGACTTTGTATTGTTATTATTAGGGATGGCACTAGATAGGATATTTGCACAGTTAAGCCCTATTTGAACTCTTATGTGATTTACTAGGAGCAAACTCGACTCACAAGCTTATGGATCAGGTTGACTCAAATATTCTTTGGGTCAGGATTGGGTTAGGAATATTACCTGGTTTAATTTTTTTGTTTGGGTTAGAAATCTCAACTAAAATTTGATTTGAAATCAACTTGTCAATTCGAAATTAACCCGATATTGACTTAAAATTGACTCGAATTTGAATTGAATAGTTGTTATGTCTTATGTTAAATGTGTTATGGCATGTTCAGGTCAGTAGGTTGAAGGAGGGTCGGTTCTGGTTGACGTTCTAACCCGTCTAATATTCGGGTTCGGGTGGAACAACTTTGTGTCAGGTCAATTTTGGGCCCACGAACGCAATTTGACACCCCTGCAATTTAACATCAGATGAATGATTCCATAATCCAATTCTATTAAAAACCAAATACCCTATTCTCTTTGTGGTGAGAAACAGAGCTAGTCAGGTACTCAACAACCATTAATGTAACTTAATAATTGAGTTGACATCGGAGTTAACCTAAACCACAATTGGCAAACCAAATTTTATTACCGAAAGTAAATAAGTGGTTACAATCAAACACACTTGAAAGAGAAATAATAACAAGCGCGATACAATCTCACACTAGGGCTCAATCTTTAGGTGGTGTCGGTCAACTAGGTGGTTGGGGAGCAGAGATAGATGGCTGAAATGAGGTTGAAATCACGTTGGTAGTAATGTGGAGGGCGAGGACAATGAGGGCAGCAAGTGGGGTCGCAGGTGGATCAACAATGTGCAGTGCTGGAATGACTAGGGGACAACAATAAAATGGCAGGTGTGCTGTTTTCCAAATAACAACAGCGTTACAGATGGCTCGCAATAGTCAAAACATGGATGGGAGGGAGGGAACCATGCACAATGAAGGACTGCTCCAAATAGGAGGGAACCGTGCACAATGAAGGATCGCTTGATCCTTCTACTACCTAGACTGAGCCAGTTGGCATGTGGCATAAAGACGCATTCGTTGGAGCTTTGACCTCATTCTCATATTTTCTCATTGTAGTCATATCAGCCACACTAAATGCATTAGAAATTATATAATATTATAACAAGTCATTTCTATAGGTGCTTACATTCCACATATGCATTCAATTTTGGCACATCCTGAGTTTATGCTGCAAATTCCTGCTATGTAACTCTCAAGTTTTTAAGTCTGAAACCTTATTCTTGCACTTCTAGTAATCAGCAGATTGTAGTTTATAAACTATTATGTTAGGAGAAATCAACATTGGATGAAATCTGTGGTAGGTTGCACCACTTTCACTAGCAACCACTCAGGAGAGACCTCTTCTTCACTGATATGACTTGGATCATATTTGAAGAATTTTCTTCCCCATCAAGATCCTAAGACAATTTTCAAAGTTGTGGTTCATCTTTGTTCTCTAGACATCTGATGTTGGGTGCACTTTTGAACCGAATCTAATATTCGATTAACTCCATATAAGCTTTCAAAAGTAACACAAAATTTTCTCATCTTTGACTAGTTGGACCTCCCTCAGTAGGGGCAACTCAAGAGGTAGACTATATATTTGAGAAGTTTGAAATCTTCTTATCTGAAGTTGCCCTATGTTAAGTATAGCTTCTTAGACTCATGGCTCTTTCAGATATACAATGCTAATCTTGTTGATGCTCCTACGAACGTCTGCACAAAATGTAGTTCGATCATTACCTCAGGAGGGAGATACAACTTAAGCATCACTCAATATTTTGTATACAACTCTCGAAGGGAGAAATGGACGTCCGTGACTTTCCTGGATAAACTTACGTCAAAAATTGATCTAAAACACAACAAATAATATATATAGTCTTAGTGTAAAGAATAGAGGGAACCTTGCGCAAGGAAGGACCGCTCAATCCTTTTACTACCTAGACTGAGATGGTTGGCATGCAGCATCTGTCGTGTCTGCGAGGGCGTGACACCCCCGCGTCATGCATAGGCGCTCCGGCACCCCCTGACTTCAACGCATCCAGTTACTTTTAAAGTTTTTAAAATTGCACCAATAATATACAATAAAGTGCAAAAAAAAAAAAAAATCTAATGTTAAAATTTTAAGCTTGAGACTTTATTATTCATCCACGTATGTTATATTTTAGGTTCTATTTTATTGATTTTATACTTAATATGTATATAAATAATTCAAAACAATATATGTTCATTGAATGGGGTATTATCTGTGATGCTAATACACCGCTCTTTATATTTATGGTAACTGATAATACTGAAAATACCGATTTTTTTTTCCATTATTATTTATTTAGACAATAGAATCCTCTATTGAGATTAGTCAAGCCAGGTACTATATCGGTTACATAATTGTCATACATAATTTCCACTTCAACATTTTCCACAACCAATAGGGAATGAATGCATAACATAATTGTCCAACATAATATATCGTTGCCTATCATAATAGGATTTGGTTGTCTATGAAATATGTAATCATGTTTCTTCATTAGAGAATTTTGTTAATAATGATTTGAATTTTATGAAAAAATCATCATGACTTATTTTGATTCATGGCCTTCATTGCTTATTATCATTTCTTAAGATGATGAATACTTCTTGTTAGTAAGTTTATGTTTGTATATTATAAACATTATTGATGATTAACTAAAGCAATTGCAAGCAAGGTACCTCTCCCTCCCTCTCCCTCCCTCTCCCTCCCTCCCTCCCTCTCCCTAAGAATTCTTTGTCAAAAAATTCATAGAAGTATTCTGCTGCATTTTATAGCCATCTTACACAAGTTCATTCAATTCCTCATTGTTTTTTCTTAGCATTCCAATTATTTTGTTTAATTATCTGCAGCTATTCCTTCACTAAGAGCACGAGACTGCTCCAAGAACGAAAAGGAAGCTCTGAATTACTTATTTCTGCTGATACCATTACTCAATGTCCTCATCCCTTTTTTCTGGAAATCCTTCGCGGCTGTTTGGTCAGCAGATACTATTGCCTTCTTTGCATTGTATGCTTGGAAGGTAATCTTATTTTTATTTCTTAGTGAATTTACATATCTACCTCATAGTTCTTATATGTTTACATATCTACCACCTGCAACTTTCATATTTACATTCATAACATTTTGGTATCATAAAACTATGCATGAAAAGGTTTATTTCACTTTTAAAAAGTACGTGATAACGATATGTTTGATGGAATGTTAAAATTTTGGGTTCTATGAAAGTAAATGAAGAACATTAGGTGTTAGATATGTAAATACATGAGAATGTGTGGTATGTATGTAAATGCCCCTTTGTTTATTTAATTGCCAACTTCGATGAATAATTTTTATTTCTGCTTTTAGATGGGTTGGCTTCAAAGGGAAGAGTGAACTATTTGCTTACTGCCAACAATTTTCTTCTATGTTACTGGAGTAATGTACGCCAATGTAAGCCATATGCTTGCTATTACATGTGTTAAGATGAATCAGGTTTCAATTCAGTGTACTTTAATTGAAGAATATATTCCTCAGTTTTGATATTATGTACATTATGG
>NEWO01000021.1:2368152-2389789 GCA_003013225.1 Phalaenopsis aphrodite | reverse complement strand
AGACAGAGAGACAAGGTATCTTGATGCCACATTGAAAGAGAGTGGGTTCTCATCTTCTATAGGACTACCTCACTCCACGAGATACTTCTGCCTTTGAAGTTTAGCTGTGAGATTCTCCCACGCTGCCCTTGCTCGAACTTCCTCCTCAATGTTAGAAAGGTGTTATTATTTCTTTGTCATCTTGCCCGCCGGTACATGGGTGACCGTTAGCTCGATGGTGTACTACGGGACTGAGCGATAGTGATCGGTCAGCATCATCTTACCAAATTTCGTACTCTTTGAGAGAGACTTCATCTTGCGTACTATTCGTTCTGATGACTCTATCTGAATACCCTAGGGCTGGAACAAGAGCCGACAACAAAATTCTATTTCCAATCTTTTATTTTTGCTCGCTAGTCCGAGCAAGTGAAGTTCTTAGCCCGTCAAAAACATGAAAAATCAATCCTTATCGACCTTGAATGAAAAGAAATGTGTGAATATGTCGATTGACCATGAGATGCACTATCGACGACAGTAGAGGACGAAGGTCATCACGACCTACAAACATTTCAATCTATTTAGGAAAGTGCCTACAGATATTTTTTCCCTTTCTTTTGTTGTGAGGTGCCTTCACCTTCCCGTAATAACGACTGAGGAGATATACCGATTTTCATTCAATCTGACCTCATTCCAACCTCTTTTGCGCCTCCAATTAGCAAAGCCTGTTGGCCCTCAGAGCTCACTTCTGTCCCGGGCTCAAGAACTACGACCTCTTGATGAGGGACCTTCAATGAACTGACATAATCAGCTAGCGCAGATTTGATCCTCAACTATTTTTCCTTCCTAACCCTGCTCTACTTTACATAAGTTGAGGGTCTCGTAGCCCACCTTGGCAAGGATCTTAGGGTCCTCGAGGAGCCCTCTTAGATTGTCTGACATGGTACAATTCAATTATCCAGGGAAAAGTAACAGCAACTAATGCAATGTCAAGCTTGTGACTCTATTTATAGACCATGCTGAGCACATAATCCAAGGGAAAAATAATTACTAAATAAATTTTCTCTAATTTATTACCAACGACTGTTAATAATTTCCCCTTCCTCATCGTAGTTGTTACTTTCAAGGAGTAGGAAAATTTAGAGAACTAATATGTATACACCAAAGCTGTTAGCACATACTTCAAAACAATCAAATGACCTAGACGACAGGTAGCAATCGAGGCATCCTGCTGTCCTACAACCAACCGCGTGATCAAGAATCAGCCGATACATTATGACGAGAGTCCGAACGACAAACCATGCCAACAATTTCAACCAACCAAAGCGCAAGTGGGAACCTTTGATCGCGACTATTCGACTGACCCACTTTTACTACGACGGACAAGATCACCATTCAACCTCCCACCTTAGCTGACCAACATAAAATGTGGTCACCACTTAAACGATTGTCTCGGTCGACCAAATTGAAGCAAGTCAATCAGTCAATTACTGTCATATTTGAATTCAAACTGTTATATATATATATATATATATATATATATATATATATATATATATATATATATATATATATATATATATATATAATATGAAATTCATATGATTAATTATAACATAAGTTTATTAAGAGCGATTTTTATAAGTGCTCTCTTCTTTGTGTAATTGTACAAAACATGTTTCTATCTATAGGAGACAAAAATATGAAAAAATGGACTTTTCCCGCCCACTCAACAGTGAATTATGACTTAATACTCTTTTTTTCCTTTCTTCATTTGTCATGTTCTAACTCTTGGGGCAGATTCATAAAGTACATTTTAGGAAAAGTTTTTGAAACTTATTATATATATTCTTAAATAATTAATTTCACAAGCATGAGGTTTTATAATATAAATTAAATTTATGAAGTTAAATTTTATTCTTGCATTATGTGTGACATGATATTTTGCATAAAGAATAATAAAAAATATATATTTTATATTAATAATTTATTAAATATAGAAACGTGTTTATAATGGATAATCTCATATTTTTTTTTAACTATGTCACGTCCCTGTATCATGTCGTTCCATATTAGTCATATCATGTCACTGCTTTATAGACGAAAGCACATACAAAAAGAATATAATAATAATTCAAATCTAAACTTAATTAACTTTTCTAATACAAAATTTTTCTAAGAAATCAAAATTAGTTAATTTGATCAGTTCGTGCAAATACCAATTAATCGAGATAATCAGGTAAAAATTAAAGTTATAGTAAATGAGTCAATTTAGCCCGCCACTGTCGCTCGCATTTTAATTCCCGCCTTTTTCTGCTGCCCATTATACTCGCCCTCTCACATGTTCGGCTGTCTTCTCCTTCTCCTATCGCGAAAGGCTTTCGGCCCCGAGAGCTTAGGGTTTGCCGTTTGTTCGTCTTCTAATATCTAGTTTCTATTTCTACTCTGATAGTCAGCGTTGGCTCGATTGCTCGGCATTCTTGCTTCGTTGCTTGTTTGGCCACCGAGGTGTTATCTTTGAGTATCTATTCTCTAATATTTCATATTTATCTTCGGGTTCGCCTCTCACCTTAAATTTTCTTAAATTTATTTTAGATTTATTTAGATTTTTTTAGTGAAACCTAGTTTTTGAAGTTTTTGGGAGTGAAATCTTGATTGCCATTGTAACGGCCAGTAACTAAAGAGAGCAGAGCAGGCGAAGGTACAAGAGAAATATACAATGTTCTATTCCCACACATTTCTTGCTCGGAAAAGTCCTTTAGGGATAGTATGGATCGCAGCTCATCTCGATCACAAGCTCAAGAGGCCACAGATAGAAAGCATCAACATTCCTTCTTATGCTGGTTCGTTTCCCTTCTCTGTTTCTTTTTCTTGCTCCATTCCTGATATTCTTCCATCTGTATTTCCTGGTAAAAAAGGTCGGGCTTTATAAAAACATCAATCTAGTTATTTGTTTTTTTTTTCTGTCGCTGTAAAAGCTTTGCTTTTGTATTACCTGGACACTTCTTCATTTCATCTCAAATGTGTTTGGAAGTATCTTTACAAACAACTGTCTCCTCGCTTGACCAATCAATACTGGTAACCTTTTTCTGCAGCATTATTTTCATCACACTAGCAGCCGATTTACAGACAATTACAGTAGTTACAAGAGTTGTGGGAAAAATAGATTTGGACCTCTAATTTGGCTATTAATTCACTGTCGAGTCCCATATCTTGCGTGAAATTGTATATCCTGGATAAAACTTGTGAGATAGGTAGAGAAGGTTAAAAAATATCAAGCCTAGTTTCCCTCCCCCTTTCTATTTATATATCCCCTTGAGTGTCCTTGCCTTCATCAGACTAAAAAAACTTAAGATAAAAAAATGATATATTATAAGCTATTGTATGAGACCTAGTCGAGATTTATTGTTGAAAAGATTCGACTGCTGGTTTTCGGCGATTCATAAATGGGCATGGATAATGATGGGCTTGACTCTCATTAATTCTGCCATGTGGGTGACCTCGAATGATTGATGAATGACCTCAGTGACAAAACTTAAGAAGTGCAGGCAAGTGGAGGAGCTTGCTAGTTTGCAACTCTTCTTGGGAGAATTCTTGTGGTCATTACTTTGTTCTATGTGTTTGATGAGTACAATCAAATAACGAAAAGCAGGCTTCAGGTGCATGATAAAAAAACCTAACCCAATAGCCCTAGAAGGCTCACATTACACATGAGCTTCCGTAATAAATTAGAAAATCTATTTTTGGATGTACAGTAACTAATCAACATAAGTAATTGACCACCGCTGTTGCACTACTATTTGTTACTTAAAGACTAGATTTGTGTACAACAAATCAACAATAAATAAATAAATAAATAAAAGTAAAAATTTTAAAAAAATTAAAAACCAAATTTAGTTGACACAAATAAAAATTAGTCTATTAGCTATTCAAAATTACAGTCTTCATTTTAGAAAATTTATGTGTTTCAAGTTAGGTTATATTGCACTTATGTCTCTAACTAATTCAATTCAATCTTTGACGTTGGACTGAATTCCATACTAAAAGCAACTCATAACACATTTGTGGAGTTAAAAAAATTTAGTGAACTCTGTTCTCTATTTCCATACAAAAGATTTTTTTATCAACTTTTGCATTTACATGTCTTCTTATTTTGTATAATTGTTTTATTTATGCAGAAAAAATCATGATGCCTGATGTGCCCATTGCTCTAAGGCTGTCAGGACATTTGCTTATTGGGATTGTTAGGATATATTCATGGAAGGTGAACCACGTTTATTCAGATTGCAACAAGTTGGTTTCATTCATAAGGAAGGCCTTTGCATCAGTGCCAGTTGATCTTCCTATAGAGGCAGACCATGCTCCATTTGAATCTGTGACCTTGCCAGAGACATTTGACCTCAATACCATGGGTTTAGATGAATCTTACTATAGAACAGAGTAAGTGTCTTATGGGGGTTGCTTTTAGGGGTTGTTTGGGTCCTATTTTTGCAGTATTATTAAGATGTCAATCAATACCCGCCAGTTTTATCTATCAAGTAGTGTGTTTGATTTAGTGTTTAAAATTTTGAGAGAATTTATTGTTGTTAATTGTTGTTGTTTGGTTTGACTAAATTTTTAGAGTTCATAAAACATTCATCACATACCCATTTAATTTTAGTATGTTTATACTTTTTTTTTTGTTTTTCAAAGAATAAAAGTTTAAAGAATAATAACATACACCAGTCATAACGATAATTAAAATTTCTAGGTAATTTGCAGCTTGGAAAAAAATATAATTTGTCCAACTCTTAATTCTTAAACAAAAGCAACATGATTTATGCAACACCATGATGTTTTAAAATTTCTAGGTTCCAATGGCAGCCATGCTTTTTTTTTTTTTTGGTTCTTGACTATGTTTGCCTCAGAGAAGACATTCTTGATGCCTTTGGACTATTCTGCAAAGTTGAAAATCTTATATTTGTGGTGTTGCCTATTAGGAGAGAATGTGAAAACACTTGAAGGTGCTACAAAATTCACTTAGCATTGTGGTTTTGCTGTCTTTAAGATACCCCAAAAAAAAAA
This sequence comes from Phalaenopsis aphrodite, assembly GCA_003013225.1. NCBI lineage: Eukaryota > Viridiplantae > Streptophyta > Magnoliopsida > Asparagales > Orchidaceae > Phalaenopsis > Phalaenopsis aphrodite. The sequence goes on along the minus strand of NEWO01000021.1, from coordinate 2,384,749 downwards.
AAAACATTTGTTTTCGTATTAAAAATAAGGAAAATGTGCAGACATTGTGCACTTTCTCATGACATTTGTTGCACATGCTTGTGAACTAAGCAGACCACTTTCATGATGTTGTTAATCTTTTTCTTTTTGAGAGGTTTAAGTTCGTTTTTTTTTATTTTCAGGGAACCTGATAAACATGTTAAGTCATATAACCAGATCACCATGACAGGTTTGTTTTTGGCCGTCATTTAGTTTTTGATTATTTTTAATATATATATATATATATATATATATATATATATATATCTACAATGCAAAGAGAAATAGGCACACATGGCACAATTTTTTACGTATTTACACATATCTCGCCTAAATTTTTATGTTTACATACATAGCACTTTGATACTTTAAACCTATGCATGAAAGGTGAATTTCACTTTTAAAAAGTGGTAATACTGCTATTTTAATTCGATGTAATAATAAAGATTTAAATCTCATTTGTTTAAATATGAAAGTTTAGGTGTGAGATATTTAAATACGTAATAATTGTTTGCCATGTATGTAAATGCCCCTTTATTTAAGTACAAGTTTTTCTCATTTGCAGATCAAATTCCAGTGGAAGAAGAGCAATATGTAGCTGTTTGTATCAGCGAGGTCTTATTTCCTTTTCTAATTTCTAATTTCTAATTTTATTTATTTTTTATTTATAGAAATTGGATTATGATTTGCATTCTTTCATTAAATGCGTAGGAAAATGGGCTGAATCTATCACCTAGATTGTCAAATGGGTTGAATTTGTCTCCTCAACCAAAAAATGTTTTCATTTCATCTCCTCAAACAACAAACATAAGCCCAGTTTCCAGGCAACTAGAAGACGAGTATTGAACTCCACAATACCTTTTATTCTCCTTATTATTATGGGATTTTAGATTATTTAACTCTCAACTTTTCTTGTAGCATTCTACCTCCTTTCGAGCGCGGATTCGAATCTATTTTTAGTTCTCAGGAACATACCCCTTTAAATGTTAAGGTTCCAAGTCAGAATGAAAAGAATACACCACAAGGGGCTCTGGATATTGAGAACATGCGTTGTGATCCTGGTCATCTCCCTCAAGATCTTAGTGCTCCTGGAGACATCCAAATTGGTCAAGATTCTAGTCCAACCATTAATAAGAGACAGAGTCTCTCAACTATACCTGAAAATATTTCAATTCTTGAAGGGGGCTCTTCCCATGGTGCTGAACAGCTGTTCAATACATCTCAAATTAAATTAAATTTTCCGGACCTTGAAGCATCTACTGGTTAGTTATCTCTGTTATTTTACGAATGCCACATATTGTTTTTCTTATACACATTCCATTTTTCAATTGTCTTCTACAATTGAATTCTGGTTTGATGCAGTGATACGCACTCCTGTTTTGAATCCCAAACCAGCTTCTCCTATCAAGCGGAGAAATGTGAAGAAAAGAAAGAGGATTCAGGCTTTTGATAAACAAGTGGTTTTGAGCAACATGTTAGTTTTGATATTCCACAATAAAGTGCTTCTTTGTTACCATGTTTTTAAATATTTTTTGATATTGCAGACATACTCGTCTTTTATGCTATTTTGTCAAGTCAAATTGAAAATTTGCGAATACTTGAATTTGTTTACCTTTTTTTTTTGGACCTAAACTTAGCTTTTGGCCTTTCTGATGTATCCTGATAGTTTTACATATGGCTGCACATTCTTGTCAATTCAGATAAATATACTTTTTTTCCCCATGTAAAAAGGTATGGATATAATCGAGCTAAGAGTTTCATTGCATTTATTTGACTTCATACACGTGGAATCATTGATTTGCATGATTGGCATCTTTAAGAACTCGTTTTGATAAATAGAGTTTCTATTTCTATGGCTGAATTAAATGCATAATTGCTGTCTTTATTAGATAAAAGTCATTTTTCACCATAGGGGATTTATTTATTAGTTATTAAAGGCCTCAAAATATACAGACAAACCATTATGGCTAGATATGATAGTTTGAAGGGAAATTTACAAACATGAAACAAAATGTTTATGTATTTACATATCTAACACCCAAAGTTTGATATTTACACTTATAACATCTTACCTATGCATGAAAATGTGTATTTTGTTTTTAAAGATAGTAATGGTAGTATTTTTTATGTGATTGAAGATTGTGTGGTATGCATGTAGATCTAAATGTTTAGGAGTTATATTTGTAGATAAATAAAAATTGTGGCATGTAAATGGCTCTAGTTTGAATTAATCCCTACCAAAATGGAAATTAAGCTATCAATTGGACCCTGCAATGATGTGGCAGCATACTCTTCTATTATTCTCATCAATTTGTCATTCCCATGGCATTAACAAAGTACAACTATTTTAATATTTCTATTAATGTTTTAATTCACTAAGGTTTAGTGTATTTGAAGCGAAAATTAACAAATTCTGGAGTTTTTTTATACTCTTTGGTTGCAGACTAGAGATCCATAGGAAACCCAAGTTTCGGGGTTTAGTTGACAATTTCAAATCCTCAGATTTTAATTTCAAAGTTGATATATTTGGTATTTTAATAGTCAATTCCACTTTATTCTTTCTTCTTAGTGCAGCCGGTTTGGTTTGTCCCCATCAATCATTGTAGAATTTTCATAATTGCTCAACCGAATTACAGATTTTGTATTCATTTGTTAATTGGCTGTTATGTTTAGCATCCTATAATGTACGTATTATTATTGAGATGTCTGGGCATGTATATTGGCCACAAGTAGAAGCCACTTGCTTAGAGTTAATGTGAATTTGCTAGAGAAGGGTTATATAACGTTATTTAAAGTCCATTAAAGGTACCTTAAAAAACAGGATCATAAATATTATAGATATAGCTAGGATAGATGACATATATGGTGATGATGTTTAGGAGATAGATGTCAAAGAGTTAGAAGGGCTGTAATACACACATTTCTTCACTTTCTGCTCAGTGAACTCGAATGTTGCTTGCATTGTCGCCCCTTCTATTATCTAACGTGATGCTTTTGTCATGAAATTCACTTTTCATGTATTTTACTGGTTTTCAGCTATTTTGTTGAACAAATATGTCTGTGTTGATAAAATTGCATGCCATGTTTATAGGCAAATGAAAAAGCAACTTGGTGAAAGTGCCAACATTGTTTGTAAGAGAAGAAAACTTCCTTGCTCAGATTTGGCTGTCTGGAAGCTTCAAAGGTTTCATACAAAGGAAGACATTTTTGGCATGCCATTGCTTTCTAGTAAGCTTGCAATTTTTTGTCTCATCTCTAGAAAGCTATTTTCTAGGTGTAATGCTTCTGATGACATGCAGGTTTTTTTTTTTTTTTGAAAGATTTACATACATACAATCCACCTAATTCTTATGTATTTACATATCAGTCACTTTTTTTTTTTCTATGTAGGAATGAACACCAGTCTTGTTGAAGCTCTTGAGAGAGCCTATCCTTGTTCACTTGAAGCCGCTGCGCCTGAGAAAGAGATGGGAACCATTGTGGTGGATGCACAGCCAGCAACCCCAACAATTAATGCATTTAGTGACATTGAAAAGGGTCGAGATGGTGATAACATGGAAGACCTAATCCCACAATTTACTCTAAACGAAAGTGATTTTGGTTCAGAACTTCTCAAAGAAAAGAACTCTGAAACTCTTTTGAAGTCTGCCAATGAAATTTCCTCTCCAGTTGAACCCATAAGGCTCAATCTTGAAACTCCTCCATTTCATTTGAGAGAACTTCATTTGGATGACATAGAAGTCCCAGAAGCTCCTGGTTTGTTAGATTCTGCCGATGAAGTAAGATTAAAATTTTGGGGCATTTAAATGACACACAATTCTCATTTATTTACATATCTCCCACCCAAACTTTCATATTTTTGCACATAGCACTCAAATCATTAATAGCATATAAAAAATAGCACAATTACCACTTTTTAATAGTTAAATACACTTTCTTATGCATTAGTTTAAACACTTATGTATGTAACGTGAAAGTTAGGCGCGAGATATGTAAATACATCAGAATTTATGCTACATTTAAAGCCACAAGTTTAATTAGCATATTTATTTAATACTAAAATAAACTATTTCCAATTAACTAATTTGAGTGGCTACTTGTAGGACCTAAACTTTTTGAATGCAAATGATGCATCACCAGGTGGGTGGGTTTCAAAGTTCCCTAGCATTTATTTATCTTCTTTTTTCCTCTTGTACGGAGAAAAAGGATGAAGCTTTACGTTCCACTGTTTAAAAATATCACCTTGGTTTTTAATTGCAGGCCTTCGCAATGCATTTGACGTTGAAAACTTGTCTTCTCGAACAAGGTAAAAGGTGTTGTTTTGTTAGTTGTAAATATAATGCTCATATTGGATCACAAGGGATTTCTTCCTTTTGTAGGGCTGTGGCAAAATATTTTAAAGATAACTCTCTTGAATCCGAGTCACATGAATCAGAAAGTATAAGCTTGAATGGGATTCTACAGCAGAAGACTCGGAGGCAATGTTCAAGAATGCTCTTTGAAATTCTGGTAATTTGCTAAATTATTTTGTATCCTTAAAGTTGGGTTTAGTACAAAAAGGTTAAATTTATGCTCATCAATGAATTAAGTTGTTTTCCTTTTTATTTTCTTATGCATCTATGTATTTTTGGAGCTAGTGGGTCTATCAACTAACTCTGTGATGTTAACAGGTTTTAAAGAGCTACAGTTTTATCACAGTTGAGCAAGGAGAACCTTATGGTGATATTCTAATATCTCCAACTCCAGCACTCTTTTCTACCAAATTTTAATGACTACTCTGGTAAATACTTTTGCGGTAGGGATAAAAAACCAATGCACTTCTACAGGCTAACAAAAGATTCATTTTGGGCTTCTAATACAAGCAGGTGTGTTTTATTTATGCTGCCTCCATGTGCTTCAGAATTATAAAAATAGAACGACGTATTTATGTAAAAAAGCTTACTTTTAATGTTAAATGTTGTGTTTGTATCCGATTCTGTAACTGATGTTTCTGTGCTCAAAGTCTCAGCCTTGTAAACTAATTATTTAATTATATATATATATATTCTGCTTCAGTTGGTTGTGTCTACTTGCTTCTATTATTCAGTAAATGCTTTTGGGCTCACTTCGTCAGAACTGATATTATAACACATCTGCTACTATAAAAATTCAACGTGATGAGGGTTTTGGGTTAACAATTCATGTTGGTGTTCTTGCTTAGTTTCATTTTAGTGTATAATGTATGGCCAAATGAGGTTTAACCAAACTCAAGTCCAAGACTTAGATGATGCAGTACGACAGAGTATGAGCTGTTGAATTTGAATTGCCGAGTCAGCACTACCTTTCTGTGAGTTGAACTTCACTTGCCTCTTTGATGTAGTGACCCGATTAGCTTCGTGGTCTATAGGATTGGTTTGATCAAATGAGATTAATTTCACTCAAATGTTGAATTAGCTTACTGATGAACTATCTCAGGGGCTGAGCAGGTTGAGCAGTTAAATGAAAATTAAATAAATTTACTTACATAGCCACAGTTCTTATCTCACACCTAAATTTCATATTCACACACATAAAACTTTGGTGCTTCAAAAATTTATGCATGAAAAGTGTATTAACACTTAAAAAAAATGATAAAGTGTTATTTTTTGTGGTGTTAGCGATTTAGGTGTTGTGTAAATATGAACGTTTAGGTGTGAGATATGTAAATAGATAAGACTTGTGTGCTGTGTAAATGCTCCAAGATCGTATTAGAATCTGATGTTGAGCTTAAGTAGGAAAAGCCTCTAATCATTGTTGTTGCTCCTCAACTTCTGTATATGGAAGTATAGGTTGTTCTCTACTACTCATATCGTTCCCTACTCTATGATTGCGTTTTTTAAATCTTGCAATCGTCTAAAGCATCTCACGGTTCTTCATATTAAATGCCATACTATGTGATAGCATCCAAGTTTGAACTACATGACTTCCCACTGTTTGATGAGGTTGAGTTGTACTCTTTTATTGATATCGTTTCACATCACCTTAAGATGGTTGTATAGGACGCTCTTTAATATACCATAGTTTTGCCTTCGTTCATAGTGTTATAAGGTTACTTTGTCTTGTTATTATTAGGGATTGCACTAGATAGGGTATTTGTACAGTTAAGCCTTATTTGAATTCTTATGTGATTTACTAGGAGCAAACTCAACTCAAAAGCTCATGAATTAGGTTGACACAAGTATTCTTTGGGCCAAGATTGAGTTAGGAATATTAGCCCGTTTAATTTTTTGGTTTAGATTTGGGTTAGGAATCTTAACTAAAATTTGACTCGAAATCAACCCGTCAATTCGAAATTAGCACGAGATTGACTTAAAATTGACTCAAATTTGAATTGAATAGTTTTTATATCTAATGTTAAATGGTTTATACATGTCAGGTTCAGGTCAATAGGTTGAAGGTAGGTCACTTCTGGTTAAATTTTCTAACCCACTAATATTCAGGTTATGTTTTGGATTGAGGATCTTTGTGTCAGGTCAATTTTGGGTCTACGAACCCAATTTGTCGCCTCTACAATTTATCATAATTGAATTCTTAATCAAATTTTATTTGATAGTTAAAAACCAGAAACCCTACCCTCTTTGTGGCGAGAAACTGAGCTAGTCGTATACTGAACAACCTATAATATAATTTAATAATTGAGTTGATATCATAGTTAACTCAAATCACAGTTGTCAAACGAAATATTATTACTGAAAGCAAATTAGTGGTTACAATCAAAACATACTTGAAAGAGAAATAACAACAAGCACGACACTATCTCACACTAGCGCTCGATTCTTGGGTGATGGAGGTTGGCTAGGTGGTTTGGGAGTAGAGATAAATGGTTGAAATGGGTTGTAGGTATTTGGAACATTAAAAGGAGGACGTTGGCAGTGAAGCTGAGGGCTAGGACAACTAAGGTAGCAAGTGGATCAACGAGGCGTGGTGTTGGAACGATTAGCAGACAACAAGAAAATAGCAGATGTGATGTTTTTCGGATGACAACAATATTAAGGATTGCTTGACAACAGTCAAAACAGTGAGAGAAGGGAGGGAACAGTGGCGACAATAAAGGTGGAGGGTTGAAGCTATGATGACAACGAAAAGGAGGGAGAGGAAGGTGATGACAGTTGTTGGAACTGTAGAAATCAACAATCAGAATGTTGTTGTGGGCGGCTGCAACAAGATACAACGTCCATGAGCGACGTATGGAGGATGTGGAAGGGGATAGGGAATATAATCGACACCTCGGGGGAGATACAACTGGAGCTCCACCCCATCCCTTAGATATAGCCCTCAAAGATAGAAATGGACACCGACAACTGTTCTAAACAAACCTGCACCCAAAACATCACAGAGAATCATAATTTAATAGTTTAATATTTTTTTTATATTTATAACATTTAATCTATGCATGAGGTGTATGTGAATACATGGGAATTGGGTGTTATGTATATAAATTTCATTTATTTTAATGGGTGTGCATGTGTATAGGGGTGTAAACGAACCGAACACGAACAGACATTGCTTGTGTTTGTGTTTGGTTCGTTTGAAATTTAGTTTGTTTGAAATAAGCTCTTGTTCGAAATTGTTCGTGAAGTTAATATTCGTGTTCGTTTCTTAACAAACGAGCCGAACACGAGTTGTTCGCGAACGACGAGCCAGTTTGACATCCTTAATATTATATATATAAATGATATATTATGTTATGTAACTTATATTATCTAAATATACAACATATATATTAGTATATTTTTAATATAGTATATTAATATAGTATTATTATTAATTTATTATATATTATAATTTATTAAATTTTTTTTAAAATATCATAAATTTTTTACATATAATTATTTTAAATTATTTTATATTTCGAACAAAAACAATTCGAACACGAACAAACACATCATTGTTCCTGTTTTGTTCGTTTAACTAACCGAACGAAAAAAATTTATTCACGTTCGTCTCGTATATTTATCAAACAAATCGAACACGAATTCATTAACGAACTGTTCGCGAACAACGAGCTTTTTTGACAGCCTTACAAATGTATGTGTCCATGCACTCAAGTGCATGTTTTAAAGTATTTTTCGTTAGTTTTGACATCGAAATGATACAAATATAAGAACTTTAATGGAATTATGACATATTTGCCGGGCTCCACTGTTTTTTTTTTTTGAATTTGAATTTTTTTTTTTTGTTTCGTTTTTTAATTCATTGTTCAATGAGAATGAAATGTCTACATTAACTCTAAAAAAATGCATATTTTATCGACAATAAAATTTTCAAACTCATGTCAGCAAAATCTGCAAAAAGTGAAATAGAAATTTAATTTAATGACATTAAGATATTATAAGTGTAAATTTAAGAATTGTGTGGTATGTATGTAAATTTCTCAAAAAAAATTTATTTCAGCCTTAATATGAAGTGATATGAGTCATGCGGGTTAGTATATCTAAAACAAATTTTTATGTTTATATTTATAATATTTTGGTATCATAAATTTATACATGAAAAAATAAATTTTATTTTTAAAAAGTTAAAATGTAAATAATAAGGGCATTTTTTATGTGATATTATTATTATTTTTTGACACAATAGTAAATTTAATTGTAAATGCATGCACACCGTTCATGTAAAGATTTGAACTCAAAATCACTTATTAATGTGGGTTGTGTAGTGTTGTTAAAAATTTAAAAATTATACATGTAAATATAAAAAATTGAGGTTTTAAATATGTAAATATATAATACTTATGTATTACTATCCCGAAGTTTTTCTATGAATTAGTGTGCGCAAGAAATATTTGCTCTGCTTAAGTTTGTGCATGTTAATTGACTATTTAAATATCGTGAAGGAAACCAATGTGAGAATTGGGTCGCTAAGCATGGATTGGAGAAACATCGATACCTCATGAGCTTTCTATTCTTATTCATGAAGATTGTTTAGAAACTTCTTATATTCGATGTGATAATATTTTTTAGACTTTTTTTTTGCGTGAGTTGTATTTAGTGGCTGATGGTTTCTTTTTTTTTTCGTGAAGCTTTCAGTCACAAATCATGTAACATTTTCTATATCGGAATAAGATTTCTTATGGGATTCTTTAAAAAAAAAAGTGCTCAAGAAATAAAATGAATTCTTATGATTTTACTCACAAAAAAAAAATATATATATATATATATATAAATCATTTATGAGTATGTGTTTGACAAATAAAAAGACTTTTTAATTTGTATTTGGTCTGATTATGATATATTTATGTTCATTGTTCAGAAATTAAAATTGATGGGTTAATTTTTTTTATTATATATTTTTATTTAAAAAATGTTTTAAACGAATTATATGAAATTTATGTAATGGTATAAAAGTATAATAATAATCCAAATGTAAAATTAATTAACTTTTCTAATACCAAACTTTACCAATATAATTTGATTTGTCGTGCAAATACCAATTAATCGAGATATGCAGGTAAAGATTAAAGTTGTAGTAAATGAGTCAATTTTGCCTGCCAGTTGGAAAATATGTGCGTACATACGTCCAGGGATTATTCAGGGGTACAGGGGGTTATATCCCTCTGTAACCTCTTTGTAAACTACCTGTAACATATAAATGAGTTCCGGATTCTGCAGTTTTATGAGTACAAATAAATTACAACTAGTTAAAGAAATATTTTCCGGCAACTCACGCTCGCATTTTAGTTCCCGCCTTTTTCTGCTGTTCGTTACCTCCATAGCTGCTCGCTTCCTTGTCGCAGCGACTTTCTCTCTTTCCTCCCCTCTCATCCTCCTTCCTCTTCATTCAAGCTTGCATTGCCATTTTCAAGGGAAACCTCGCCTACATTTTCTCTCTCAGAATCCCAAGACAGTCGCAACCAGAGGCAGCTGAGAAGGAAATGGCGGAATCGAGGGGTTCGAAGTTGCTACATATGCTGATTGGCACAGTTTTGGTTAAATCCTGCTTAAACATATATTTTCCTTTTTTTTTTTATTTTTCTGCCCGAAACCCTCCGTCTACCTTCCTTTCCCCTCTCACAATTCGACTGGAACTCTCACATACCCCCCGTTCTTCTCTCGTTAACAAAGCCCTCGAGAAACAGTTTCAGTTAGAGCTACCTGGGAAGGTAACGACGGGCCAAGACTACCGAAACTTCCATATTTCTCCTCCTTCGGCTCCGCTCCTACCCGAAACAGTTGGAGTAGGTACAATTCGCGAGAAGACGATTATTGAACTCCACAAAACCTTATATTCTCCTTATAGCTATGGGAGATTAGGGCAAAGACTCCTGTCATGATGATCCCTGCGATGTTTTGGTGATGAGTATACGAGGCAGCTTGAGTAGTAAAGTCTTGTGCTATGAATGCATAAGTAGGTAAAGAGTACATGTGTTGAGCTACTAAGGAAGTAATAACCCTTAAAGATGCTAGAGCAAGGCTCAATTGAAAATGAAGCGAATTCTTTATTGTGCCATAAAAACTTTTATGTCCACGTCCTAATCTTTATCTAACTCGCATCTTTTCTTGTAGCACTCTTCCTCCTTTCTAGCGTGACTTCGAATCTATTTTGGGTCCTCAGGAACATACCCTTTTAAATGTTAATGCTCCAACTCAGAATGAAAAGAATACACAAGGGGCCCTTGATATTGAGAAAATGTTTTGTGATCCTGATCATCTCCCTCAAGATCTTAATACTGTTGGAGACATCTAAATTGGTCAAGATTCTAGTCCAACCATTAATAAGAGACAATGCCTCTCAATTATGCCTGAAAATATTTCAATTTTTTAAGGTCTCTTCCCATGGTGTTGAACAGTTGTTCAAAACATCTCTAAATAAGTTAATTTTTTTGGACTTCGAAGCATCGCTGGTTAGTTATCTTTGTTATTTTACAAATTCCACATATAGTTTTTCTTATACATATTCCATTTTTCAATTGCCTTGTACAATTGAGTTATGGTTTGTTGCAGTGATACGTTCTCCTGTTTTGAATCCAAAACTAGCTCCTCCAGTCAAGCGGAGAAATCCAAAGAAGAGAAAGAGGATTCAGGCTTTTGATAAAGAAGTGGTCTTGAGCAACATGTTAGTTTTGACATTTCACAATAAAGTGTTTCTTTTTTTATTATGTTTTTAAATATTTTCTGATATTGCAGACATACTCGTCTTTTATGCTATTTTGCTTGGAAATTTGCAAATACTTGAATTTTTTACCTTTTTTTTTGCCTAAACTTTGCTTTTGGCCTTTCTGACGTATCCTGATAGTCTTACATATGGCTGCACATTCTTGTCAACTCAAGTAAATATACTCTTTTTTATTCCCATGTAAAAAGGTATGGACATAAACGAGCTAAGAGTTTCATTGCATCTATTTTGCATCATAAATGTGGAATCATTGATTTGCATGAACATGTCTGTCACTGAAATCACAAATATTTACAAATCTCAAAAGATAAAGTAAAAAAGAATTCTTGCATTATTATGTGCTGCTGCAAATCAAATGATTAGAAACTTGACAAAAAGGATGAGAATTGTAAATTTTAATATTTGGGTAATCTTGATGATCATCATGTGTTATATGATCACATATTAGTGATTTGATAATAACAACATGTAGTGTTGTCAGTCTAATTTTTGTTGAAATATTTTAAATACTAATCACAATGGTATAAGGGGGCTAATTTTATAAATAGTTGAGATTATGGTATGATTACAATAGGAATTTGTTTAACCTAGCTATGCTATTTTTGTTGCTTTCCTAGCATTTTTTAGAAAAAAAAATTGTCATATTCTAACATGGGACTATAAGTTAATTCACAAATCAGTTATATGCTCCTAAAATCAAAGTGAGAATATAAAAATACAAAATGATAATTTCATCGCCATACATTTCTTATAAAATCAAGCAAATCCCAAACCTTAAAATCAACAGAAACGACTGAACAAACTATCAACATGTATGCATTTTTTGCCACTCCGAGCAAATTGTGCTGCTTGGCTAATCTTTTCTAAAGAAAAAAAGGCTGGTCAGGTGTGAGCGACAAAGATGCAAATAACCCCTCATGAATAGATTATCGCCTTTAGATCACTTAGGTTCCTCGAATCAGCCATTCCAGTTTTAGTTAAAATTGGTCCAGCACTCAATAAGTCACACATGACTACAGAATAATATGCCTTTCTCAAGTAGAAGAGATTCACTTCACATTGCAAAGTAGCATAAAGGCACCATGGATGTCAAAGTAATGTTTGCGAACAACAAAATTGAAGAGCATGCCGAACAATAAAATCACTAAGTTCGAAACATTTACTCCAATCAAATATGAATGGAGTAAAGAAAACTACAGAACAAATATGATTTTTCAAAGTCCATGTTATAACCTGAAAAGCCAAACAATCCTACATAATTTAATCCGCTTAGAAAAGGAAGTAGAAATACTGAATGGGCAGACACTTAATGACCATGGGATTACTTATTTAGAATGTTTAATACAAATATGAACACCATATAATTAGAGGCTCGCATTGATCAAAGCTTAATCCAACCCTTATTAAGAATTTCTAACAGGAGCCACAATAAAGACCAATCCACTTTCTAAAAGATTAGCTTGGTCATGAACCTTGAAGATTCGAATTGAATTGAAAGTACTTCATTTTTCCTTTTTTGTCATGACCATCCACCCCCTCAATAATTCAGTATTTTTCTCTTTTTTTTATTATTTTATTATTTTTTATTTTTTAGCGCTCTTCATATTAACAGCATAATGTCTCTTTTGAAGAACAACGTAAAATATTAAAGTTTATTTGCTTGTGTAAATTAAGCAGAAAGCTTGGTGGATGAATCCATATGGGTGGACTTTGCTTATCATTTTACTTGGTGTTTTTTGCTTCCTTTCCCTCCCCTCTTGGCTACATCCAACCTCAGATCTAGCCACCCCATGCTCTCTACCAATACTATCTAAATATAGTCCAAGTTATCTCAACATCTTAACCAAAAAAAAAAGAAAAAAGAAAAAAAAGAAAAACACATTTAATGTCCGTTTAAACTCTCCTCCAAAGCATTTTCATTTAGAAAGTAAATTGAGCATTTACCACATTTTAAAGCACAAATTCATTAATCTTCCAAGATTGGTAGTTACAAGAGGGCATTAAAAGTACATAGTTAAATTAAATGTGGGATAAATTCTTAGGTTTATTAAAAAAATATTATTGTGGAAGTTTTAGGAAAGTCTAGAAATACATTTTGGAATCTTTTAGAACTCGATTTGATAAATAGAGTTTCTACTTCTATCGTTGAATTGAATGCATAATTGTCGTCTTTATTGGATAAAAGTCATTTATTTCCAGAATAGGGGATTTTGTTTATTAGTTATTAAAGGTCTCAAAATATACAAACAAACCATTATGGGTAGATATGATAGTTTGAAGGGAAATTTACAGACATGAAACAAAATGCTTATGTGTTTACATATTTACACTTATAACATCTTAGTGTCATAAACATATGCATGAAAATCTGTATTTTATTTTTAAAGATAGTAATAGTAATATTTTTTATTTTATTAAAGATAGTGTGGTTTGCATGTGGATGTAAATTTTTGGGTGTTATATTTGTAGATAAATAAAAATGGTGGTATGTAAATGCCTCTAGTTTGAATTAATACCTACCAAATGGAAATTAAGCTATCAATTGGACCCTGAAATGGAAAGACAATTGGATCAATTTGTCTTTCCCATGGCATTAACAAAGTACAACCTTTTTAATATTTCTATTAATGTTTTAATCCACTAAGGTTTAGGGAATTTGAAGCGAAAATTAACAAATTCTGGAGTTTTTTTATACTTTTTTGGTTGCAGACTAGAGATCAACTGGAATCCCAGGGTTTGGGGTTAAGTTGACAATTTGAAATCCTCAAATTTTAATTTCAAAGTTGATATATTTGGTATTTTAATATTAAATTCCACTTTATTCTTTCTTCTTAGTGCAGCCGGTTTGGTTTATCCCCCATCAATCATTGTAATATTTTCATTATTGCTCAACCGAATTACAAATTTTGTACTTAAAAATATTTCATTTGTTAATTGGCTGTTATGGTTAGCATTCTATATTGTACGTATTATTACTGAGATGTCTGGGCATGTTTATTGGTCACAAGAAGAAGCCACATGCTTAGAGTTAATGTGAACTTGCTAGAGAAGGGTTATATAACGTTATTTAAAGTCCATTAAAAGTACCTTAAAAAAATAGGATCATAAATATTGCAGATATGGCTAGGATAGATGACAAATATGGTGATGATGTTTAGGAAATAGATGTGGAAGAGTTAGAAAGGCTGTAATACACACATTTCTTTTCACTTCTTGCTCAGTGAACTCGAATATTGCTTGCATTGTCGCCACTTCTATTAGCCAATGTGATGCTTTTGCCATGAAATTCACTTTTCATGTATTTTACTGGTTTTCAACTATTTTGTTGAACAAATATGTCTGTGTCTATAAAATTGTATGCCGTGTCTATAGACAAATGGAAAAACAACTAGGTGAAAGTGCCAACATTGTTTGTAAGAGAAGAAAACTTCCTTGCTCAGACTTGGCTATCTGGAGGCTTCAATGGTTTCATACAAAGGAAGACATTTTTGACATGCCATTGCTTTCTAGTAAGCTTGCAATTTTCTGTCTTGTCTGTAGAAAGCTACTTTCTAGGTGTAATTCTTATGATGACATGCAGGCTTTTTTTTTTTTGAAAGATTTGCATACATACCACCCACCCAATTTTTGTTTATTTACATCAGTCACCATTTTTTTTCTTCTATGTAGGAATAAACACCAGCCTTGTTGAAGTTTTTGAGGGAACCTATCCTTGTTCACTTGAAGCCACTGCACCTGAAAAAGAGATGAGATCCATTATGGGGGATGCATTCAGGAAAAAATATTCATAGGCATGGATCTAAGAAAATGTGATCTTCCATTTCATGAAAGAGTAATTATGCAAATTTATAATTGGCTGTTAATGCAGATAAAGGTTTGTGCTAAGTTTGATATTACAATAGCTAAAAACATATTTATTTTGTAGAAATACCAAGCGGTTGATTCTTGTTCATAAGCTCAATATTTTGCATGAAAAATGATCTTACCATTAAAGTTGATGGTTTTGTTGATATTGAGTGGTTCGTATGATTTGTGGCTCAAATGGGGTTGTAGCAAGATTGAACAATGTTCAACTATGGTTTACTCCAATGATGATTCCATCAGGTGGAGTGAACACTTGATTCATAGAGATAGAATTTTTCATATGAGAGGGAATGATAGTTGATTATGAAATCTCTTGCATGTGGGGAGCATTGGTTAGGCATATGGAACAGTAAGTTTAGTTTTATTTTGCATGGTTTAAAAATATGATATAAAAATATCTATTGGTTTTATCTCATGGTTTACCTTGTACTTTGTTAAAACTTCCATGCGGCAGGCACTAAATGCCATTTTTGTGATCTTTAGGATTCCTGCTGAAATTTCATCCAATGAGAACATCGAAAATCACAGCCACAATGCAATATCTGCCTCCAACATTGGCTTTGGGGATGGACATGAAAGCCATACCTTCAACACGAGAAGCAGCGGCAAACATCCTGATGTGGAAGAGCTAGAGATGCTCTTTGAAGCTTATTTTGTACAGATCGATAGCACATCGAACAAGCTATCCAGAGTAAGTGCATTTGGACCTATTCCTCCACACACACTGAAAGCAAAAGAAATCCTACATAAACAAATCAACATAATGGTTAATTTCTATTAGGTAGACAAAAATAGAATAATCCATTGTAATTTGTTTTTCTTTTAACTTTGTAGCTGAGGGAATGTGTGAACGATACAGAGGATTACATAAACTTAATGCTTGATGATAAGCATAACCATCTATTACAGATGGGAGTGGTTCCGCTGACTGCCACATGGATCGTAAGCGTCTTTGTCGTTCTGGTTGCTATTTTCTGCATGAAAATCAAGGTTGATCTGTTTAACGAGGACAAGACAGACACGACAGGGTTTGTGTGGACTGTGGGCGGCGGTGTTGCTGGGAGCTTGCTGCTATACGTGGTTGCAGTTTCATGGTGCAAGCACAAGGGGCTCCTTGACTTAGACATGCTTCTATGTTTCGACTGTCACTATGTTTGTAAATTTGCTGTAAGATTTATGTTTGCCTCTATTTAAAGTTGTATATTTTGGCTTAAAATGTGGAGTAGATTATAGTGAGCTTATGACTCATATAGATTCATGTGGTGCTTACCAATAATTTTATTATAACAATATTCAATGTTATTTTCACAATATTTCGGTACTTATTAATAATTTTGTTTGGTTGAAAATAAATCTGGCAATAAATTTTGTGAAAATAATTATTATTTATATTTCTTTAAAAACTAAAATAAAGTCTAAGAATAAAAAAAAATACCGTTCCTATTTTCTGCCGAATTTCAAGTCAGGTGGTTTCTGTTACTTCCTCGAGCGGTTATAACTGAATTTCTGCCTTTCTATTTATATTAAGTGCTGGAAGCAATGAACGCAGTGTATGGCATCAATGGATCAGCAAAGCTTCTTC
>NEWO01000021.1:2343535-2367669 GCA_003013225.1 Phalaenopsis aphrodite | reverse complement strand
ATGGACTCATTGATGATCTCTGCATCGCCTGCAAATGGCGAAGGACTCAATAATTTCTTCCTTCCCTCCCCCGATCGCATTCAAGAGCAACCTCCCCCGCTTTTTGAGCAAAGTTCGTTTTTTTATGCCTCTGTGGATCCCGCAATGGCGGTGGCTGCCGCAGCTGGTGGCGGAGGGGGTTGCTGTATGTCTGCGCAGAGTGTGGCGGCTAGGCAGCGGCGAAAGCGGATCAGTGAGAAGACCCAGGAGCTCGGCCGTCTTATTCCCGGCGGAATGAGAATGAATACTGCTCCAATGCTGCAGGCGGCCTTCAAATACCTCCAATTTCTTCAAGCCCAATTTGCCATTCTTGGTCTCATGGATTCCTTTCCGGTGAGGGTTTTTTTTTTCTTTTTTGATGCTCACATTTATGATCACTGCTGTAAAATGTTATTTATTACTAATTGAGGCTGATGGGCAGGAATGCAAAAGTGCAAAGGAGGGGGATTTGCCAGTTCTTTTAGCTTCTCCGGCAATTCAAGAGAGCTTGGCTGCGAAGGGGATGTGTGTAGTGCCAATGGAAATGGTGGATGGATTAGGATTGAATTTAAATATGAACAGTTGATTTCAAGTTCTATGGGTCCATTTATTTTTGAACAGTTGATTTCAAGTCCTATGGATCCTTTTATTTAGTTGTCGTTAAAGTAGGACAGCAAGTGATTTCCACATATTTAGCCTTTGCATTATTTAAATTGTTTGTAGTGTAAATAGTTACATTTATTATCAGCATTTGTAAATATGATAGTTCATAAAAAATTAATCACTTGACTGGTTAATTTGTAAATACAAATAATTCAGTGGTCTGTGAGTAATTGTCCTTAATTATTATAGTTGTGATTTCAATTATGTACTTTTTTTTTCTTTTTTTTTTAATTATTTGAGAGAAAAATGGAGTGGTTAATATTGTTTATGCTTATTTCTTTTTCTTTTAAAAACTAGTATAGATTAATACAGTGAATTTAAATAGATTAATTCCATATTTTCTTAAAAAAATTTAGAATTTCGTATATGAAATCATTTATTAGTACTCTCATTTTACTCTTTAAATTTAGTATTTATGAATTATTATACTTTAAAGAAAGAAAGAAATAAATCATAAAAATAATATTTTAAGATCAGAAAATTTGATGGTTGTAGCTTAGATTTATTGAGCAATAGTTATAAGCTATGCTTACAATAAAGAAAGAAAAAGGGAATAGAAGTGATATATAAGCCTAAGTATATTCTCAAAATTGGCCATTAGTTAGTAATTGGGCATGAAAGAGTCATTGGGTTGGTTCGTATACTTGCAACGCCAAGTAACGAATTTGGATGAGTGTAGAGATGGTGATGAGCCATTCTCTTATGAGCCTAAGTGGATGTCACCTTCTTCATTCGATTTTCGAGTCGGTTTAGGACCTAACTAGCTAGTCCACTTAGGATTCGCATGGGACAAAGCTAGGGGTCGACTTTGAGCATGACTTTCTAAGCTCCATTCTTTAATCAATGTAGCAAGTTTGACTTGAGCACAAGAGATCGTCTCCTTGCCTTTCAAGTCAATGCATATGTCCATGGTGTATGCAAAGTAAGAAAAACAAAAGACTTAAGTGATATATAGTGTTTCTTGACACTTCCAACTTTGCTATTTAAAATTTAAACTCTAATTTTGATAGTAATAGTATTGATGCTAGCATGCAAGTTGCCAAATTTCTTATTTTTCATAACTAATCAAATGTGATAGACAATGCAATTGATAGAAAGACGAAAAAATTCTTAAAATCTTAAAATAACATGTATTGTTATGTAAGTTAGTTGTGAAATCAAGAAACTAATAAATAGAGGGCATATGAAGAAAGATTGTAGTCCATAATAAGCAACTCTTGAAAAAGAGAATTGGAGAAAGTGATCCATTATGCAACAACACCTACGTTTCACGTAAGTGTATTTATCGATCAAGTAGTATCCAAATTTCATTGCATAAGAATATGAAGAAAGCGACAAAAAGTTTTATCAATTAAATGAAAATTGTCATTACTTATTGATTTTAGCGATGACTTTCGATGGAGTGAGCATCGCCGCTATTTATTATTTATCGTAAAAACATTGTGGTGGTCAAATGTCTGTCAAAAACTTGTTTTCGATGAACTTTCAATGAGTAAAAAATTTGCAATGATTTATCAAAGGTACATGAGTGTCAGTTTAACACCTACAACCCATAATATATTAAGAAACTAACATGCATGCCCACGAGCATTGTCATAATCAGCTAACATGTCGATTGAAAGATCAGCAGAAAATGCTAAAAAAAACAAAACCTCCTAAACGCATTCAAATTTATACACATGCAACCACAATACAACAATAAATGAAATGTCCATCATAAAATCTAATATAAGTAAACACAAGATTTTCAACTAAGCTAAAATCATGTAAAGGCAATCATAAATAATAAAAAAATGTAATAAAAAATACTAAGAAATAGTAAAGGAAATATCCAGTGCACGTGTTTGAGAAAAGAAAGGTATACAACCCTCCAAGAGAGATTACCCTAGTAGTTTAAAAACCTATCCAAACAATTACTCATTACCGGTTTCCTCATCCTCATCCTATTCTTCCTCCTCCTCGACCACATCCATCGATTGCTTCCCTTGCCGACATATGTCTCGTCGCATCTCCTCCACAAATAAATCAATTATATCTTTGGTGATTGCTGCGACTTGCCTACAAACTTCAGCATTGATGGATGTGAAGCTCTCACTATAGAATTAGTGGCATACAACATATGCAAATACCTCTAAACCCAACTATATATCATGCCTTTCTTCTTGCCCCCAACAACTTCTCTCTAGAGATCAATGTCTGATTGATCAAAATCGCTACTAGAGATAGAAACTCCTTTTCATCTCTTACTTTGAACCTCTTTCAACTATTGGTAATCATCCCACATAAAATTGTGAATGATAATTAGAGACAAAATTAAATTTTAGAATAATTATAGTGATAAAATTAATATTTAACTTACAGGTGTTCTATATGACCTCGCATCGACACAATAGTGATCTGACTGGTGCTGGTGCATGCAAGCATATAACTTAGTGATGGTGGGTTCTTATTCAAGCTCCTAAGTCTGTTAAGATAAGAAAAACATTATTCAGTAATACTTATCATCTTAATATAATGCTCAAATTAACATTTATCATCCTATTTTTGTACTATAAATATGGGAGTGTTGCTCTAGTGTTTAGGTTGGAGCCCATGCTCCCACACTTTGAAGGTCAATTTTACTTCGCTTATTGTATTGTCTTGATACAACCAAAAGAGTCCCAAACTCCATGCAAATGGATCTAGATGTCCTCCTAAGCCAAAGAGATTGCTGACCAATTGTGTATGACAACGAACATATTGTGCAAATGGATAGGCCCTCTAACACGAGAGCCTTTCTACTTCCTGCAATCTCAATTACGAGACTGGAGTGGAGAGGGACCCTGCTACAGTGTTGATCTATGTGTATCCCTGACAAAATTTTTTAAATTTATTCCCCTGTTGTATTTGTCAAACTTCCGGTGTTAAATTTGTAAATACGTAAAATTGTATAGTATCCATCAAAATGTCCTCTTCTTTAGGCCCTTTTTTAGGAAAATTCTTTCACAAAGGTGGCATGGTAAACTTTCTTTTGGGTCGGTCCGTCAACTCCTCCAAATACCGCAAAACAAATTGGATTATGATAGGGTTATTCTGTTCTATTTCATCCGCTTTCAATCAGTGAATTTGTGAGAACAAATCCTTTGTAGAAAAAAAGTGACATTTTTTCTGGCAATGGCAATGACGAGTGTGAAAGAGTCACTGAATTATTGAAGGGAGTTTTTGAGCAGTGCAAAATTTGATCTTTTTGAGTAATGCATTTAGTGACATTGAAAAAGTCAAGATGGTGATAACATGGAAAACCTAATCCCACAATTTACTCTAAACCAAAGTGATTTTTGTTCAGAACTTCTCAAAGAAAAGAACTCTGAAACTCTTTCGAAGTCTGCCAATGAAATTTCCTCCCCATTTGAACCCAAAGGCTAAATCTTGAAACTCCTCCATTTCATTTGAGAGAACATCATTCTGCCAATGAAGTAAGATTAAAATTTAGGGGCATTTAAATGGCACACAATTCTCATTCATTTACATATCTGACACCCAAACTTTCATATTGTCATAGATAGCACTCCAATCATTAATAACATATAAAAAATAGCACAATTACCACTTTTTAATAGTTAAATACACTTTCTTAAGCATAAGTTTAAACACTTATGCATATGTAACATGAAAGTTAGGCACGAGATATGTAAATACATCAGAATTTTATGTTACATTTAAAGCCACAAGTTTAATTACCAATTTTATTTAATACTAAAATAAATTATTTCCTATTAACTAATTTGAGTGACCGGTTGCAGGACCTAAATTTTTTGAACAGTGTGTTCGTGTTCCGCTCGATTTAAAAATTCGCGTTCGTGTTCGGCTCGAAATTGACTCGTTAAACTTAAATTGAGAAAAATAATTGTAAAATGTGGGATTCGAAACTGGATCAAATATATACAAAAGAAGACATCAACCACATTGCCACATGAGGTGTTATGATTTAAACTTATATATATATATATATATATTATATAAATAATATATAATTTATATTGTTATATAAACAGTTATATAATGTTTTTTTATTTCGAGCTAAAACGAGTCGAACACGAGGTAGCAAAGAGTTGTTCGTGTTCGACTCGTTTATAATTCGAGCTTTAAAAATTTGTTCGTGTTTGGCTGAACACGAGATACTTAACGAGTCGAACACGAGCTGTTCGCAAACAACGAGCTTTTTTGACTGCCCTATATAGACACATATATATGGTGAGTTTTCTATGACACCTTGAAATAAAGAAAGACAGACACCAATCCTATGAAAACTCAACAATTTCTTTAAGGACTTAGTTGCTTTGGCTAGTCACAACTAGGGCTATCAAAAAAGCTCGATCTTCACAAATAATTTGTGTTCGGCCCTTTAAGGATTTCGTGTTTTATTTGTGCGATAAGTAAACGAGATAAACACAAACAATTTTTTTAAGTACGGTTTATAAACGAACCGAATATGATCAAAATTGTGTTCGATCGTGTTTGAATCGCTATTGTTCGAATAATAAAATAATTTAAATTAATTATATATAAAAATTCTAATTTTAGACTAAAAGTAATTATAATTAAATACATTCATAAAATTAAGTGTTATAAATTATAATTAATTAATTTTTTTAAGAAAAAAATTTTAAAATTTTAATTTTATTAATTATAATATATAATATATTAGTATTAGTTATAAATATAATATATATTTATATAATTCATATAATATATTATTAGAATAAGAAAAACCCTTCCAGTCCTCTCAAAATCATTATGTAGGAGTTACGTCAAGTGATACGCAGAGATGTGAACATAATAAGATACACGAGCATTATGTAGGAGTTACATAGGATTACAAACGTGTTATAACTTCCTTGTAACTTTCGTGTAACTCAAGTGCACTCATTTTTATTTTATAACCGGTTACACGGTCTCGTACACATCTTTCTGCGTACCCCTTCCTAGGGTGTAAACGAACCGAACACGAACGAACAGAGCTTGTGTTCGTGTTTGGTTCGTTTAAAATTTAGTTTGTTTGAAATAAGCTCGTGTTTGAAATTGTTCGTGAGTCACTGTTCGTGTTCGTTTCTTAACGAACGAGCCGAACACGAGCTGTTCACGAACGACGAGCCAGTTTGACATCCCTAATATTAATATATATAAATAATATATTATATTAATTATATAACTTATATTATATAAATNACAACTAGGGCTATCAAAAAAGCTCGATCTTCACAAATAATTTGTGTTCGGCCCTTTAAGGATTTCGTGTTCTATTTGTACGATAAGTAAAAGAGATGAACACAAACAATTTTTTTTTAGTATGGTTTATAAACGAACCAAATATGATCAAACTTGTGTTCGATCGTGTTTGAATCGCTATTGTTCGAATGATAAAATAATTTAAATTAATTTTATATAAAAATTCTAGTTATAGACTAAAAATAATTATAAATTAAATACATTCATAAAATTAAGTGTTATAAATTATAATTAATTAATTTTTGTAAGAAAAAATTTTAAAAATTTAATTATATTAATTATAATATATAATAAAATAATAATAATAATATATTAGTATTAGTTATAAATATAATATATATTTATATAATGTAAGTTATATAATTCATATAATATATTGTATATTATAAGAAAAATCCTTCACTTCCTCTCAAAATCGCGGAAAAAATTTGAGTACGTCAAGGGATACGCAGAGATGTGTACATAATATGGTACACAGACGTTATATGAGAGTTAAATGAAATTACGAGCGTGTTATAACTTCCTTGTAACTTTTGTGTTGCTCAGCCACAAATCTTGTTTTTATTTTATAAGTGGTTACAGGGCCTCGTACACATCTTTCTGTGCGTACCCCTTCCCCAAATTTTTTCCCAAAATCGCGAAGCTTTCGGGTTCCCTCTTCGAGTCTTCTCCTTCTCCTCTCAAAATCGCTAAAGACTTGCAGCCGCGAGAGCTTAGGGTTTGCTTTTTGTGTTCTTTCTCTAATCTCTGCTTCTATTTGTCTTCGATATAGTGTCTTTGTACTCGGCGAATCGGCGTTGGCTCGACTGCTCGGTATTCTTGCTTGGTTGCTCGACATTCTTCCTTGATTGCTTGTTTGGCTACCGAGGTATTATCTTTGAGTATATTTTCTCTAATATTTCATATTTATCTTCAGGTTCGCCTCTTATCATAAATTTTTATCAATTTCTTTTAGATTTATTTAGATTTTGTGAGTGAAACCGAGTTTTTGAAATTTTTGAAGTGAAATCTTGCCAATAGCCTGTACATCTAATTTTTTTTTATGGCTGAGATATGATATAAGGCTTTTGCAGTGAACTGTGATTCAACTATTGCGCATTTGTGATGTGATTCGGTTGTTTTGCTGCACTTATTCTCATAAGACTTTTTAGCTAATATTGAAAATGCTTGATTCGATTTTTCCTGCATTTGTGCTGTGATTCAGCTATTGTGCATCGAAACGTTGGAAGACAAGAACAATGGGCAAATATTAGAGTAATTTTCATCATTAATGGTAGAAACAGACAAGATTAAGACTTAACAGTTGATCTTTATATTCAAATAGTTGAGAAAAATAGTTATACTGCATCACTTTAATTTGCTAAAGCATAGGGTGAATGGCTGTCCATTTATAAATTTCTCTTATTGCTTAAGCAAAATGACAGAACTTGTAGTGAAATATAAGAAAAGATGCATACCTTAAAACTTTCCTTGTGTGATTGCCTTCCTGAATCTTACACTATAGTATTGGCCCAATTCAAAATATCTACATCAGTGATATCTTTCCATTTGTTTTTGAAATTTTTGGGAGTGAAATCTCACATATTGCATCTAGATTTGATTTTTTTATGAATGAGATATGATATAAGGGCTTTTTTGTGAAGTTTGACTCGGCTATTGTGCACTTGTGTTGTGATTCATGCATGTTAACCATTAATTTCATTCAAGTTTGAGCATTTGTGTTGTGATTCGGCTTTTTCCTCTAAAGACCAGAAACTGTAGGATTTATTGAAGTTGTCATTTTTTGCTTTCTTTTTGGCAGGATTTTGATTAAATCCTCCTCAAAACGTGCTTCCAAATAGTGGCACTTCACCACTAACCTAGTCGGATTCAGAGCTATCGTGTTCATCGGCGGCAATGGCAGATGTAGTACAGTTCCGCCTTGAGCGGATGGCCAATGAGCTCGATGATCTAGAGCGGCGCGGACTACTTGAACGGGACAAGATCAGCGAGATTGTTAAGCAACGCCGGGAATTTGAGTACAGGCTCCAGCGACCGTCGCCTTTGAAGCAGGACTTCTTGGCCTACATTGAGTATGAAAAGAAACTTGAAGCCTACAGGAAGCTGAGAAAAAGAATGATCGTCCGCCAAATGCAGGAAGAAGCGGATGAAGAGGAGGGAGAGAAGAAGAAGAGAAGAAAGAAGTGGAAGAAGTCATTCTCGGACTATGCGGGGGTTCTCAGAATTTTGGATTTGTACAGGATGGCAGTGATGAGGTATAAAGGTGACTTGGGACTTTGGTTTCAATACTTGGAGTTCTGCAAGGAGAGGCGGCATGGGCGGATGAAAGAGGTATGTTGACTTACATTTTTTCCTTCTAATATTGCAACAAAAAAAAAAAAACCTAGGTGCAAATAAATTCTCCAATTAGTGTATTTTGCACTTATATTTTCTTTTTGAATTAAAAAAAATGTGTCGCTTAAATAGTTTCATTGAATTTATAACTTAATTAAACCATTAAATATTAATGTAATGTTTTGCAGGCACTAGGCCAAGCCCTTAAACTTCATCCAAAAGTTTCTGGTCTTTGGATATATGCAGCAGCGTGGGAGTTTGATAAGAACTTAAATGTTGTTGCGGCTCGGGCTCTGATGCAAAGTGGTTTGAGGGCTTGCCCAACATCAGAGGATATTTGGATTGAGTATCTAAGATTGGAGCTTACATATCTAAACAAACTGAAAGCTCGAAAAGAAGCTCTTGGAGAAGATTTACAAACATTGGAACGAGGTGGTATACTGGTTAGGCAGTGGAAAGAAGACAACAAGGATCTATTTATGTCTCTTGATGCTGGAAATGATGAAAAAAATGATAAGAAAGAATCTGATTTAGAAGAAGATCATGCGGAGAAACAAAATTTATTTTGGCAATTAGGTTTTATGGTTCTTGAAGCTATATACCATGAAGCAATAAAGACTATTCCATCAAGTATTAGCTTGCGAAAACGGTTCTTGGAGGTATTAAGTTCCATTGATTTAGCTCACTCAAATGAACTTAAGATAGAGATACTGAAAGATCTCAAAAGAGATTTTTCACATGATGAACAGTACTGGGATTTTATGGCTAGAATACAGCTTTCTGATGTTATCATGACTAATGAGGAAGATAAACATGAGGTTTCATCCAAGTTAAAGCAAGCTTTTCAAGTGAGTTGTCATGTTCTTCATTGTTATCTTCTGCATTTATTTTAGTTTTTGGTGTCATTTTTATCAATGTTACATCTACATTTGTTTTCGTTCTCTCCTGTATTGCTCACTTTTTTTCTTCTCCCTCTCATACACTAGTTTTTGCTACATACATGCTTAAATGAAGGAGTTGATCATGAAACAGAGAAAGTGATAAGTGAATTGGTCTTTTATTGAATCCCATATTGTTAGTGCTAATCATGCATGTTATTATGTCTCCACTTTATTTTTGTCAAAAATGTTGTTTTTGGGAAGCTTACATATAGTGGCGAACTACCTGTCTGCAAATACCCATCTTACTAATATTTGCATACTTTTTGTTTATAGATTTATGAGTGATTCCACGTTATTAGTCTTGAACTTGTATTATTGTTATTTGATGCTTGTTAATTTATCAATACTATTTTCTTAGGCATACTATCTTTCACAGAATGCTCTTCTGACAATTACTTGAATATTGTCAAATTTACAGGTTTATGAGGAGGCGTTGAATGTTTTACCATCTGTCAAGATGTTTTTCTTCTTTGTTAAGTTCTGGTCTGATGTGACATGCCCTGAGAGTATGATGCGTAAACTTGGACTAGAGGTTTCAGAATTCAGTTTGTTTCTAAAGAAGGCATATGAAAAAGCTGAATCAACTGGTTGTCTTATTGAGGATCTTGCTTGCCTGTACATTTCATTCTACTTGCAAGATGGAAAATTAGAGAAAGCAAGAAAAATGGCTGAAAAGCTTTGTAGTGGTAAACTTTCAGAGGCTGCCGCTGTATGGTTGCTGAGGATTTCCATAGAGATAAATTGCCTTGCTGATAAAACTTCTTCCATGAGTAAGGACGATCTCGACCACATCTTTCAACTCCTTGAATGTGTGCTTAATAGGCTACCTCTTTCCAAAGCTGAAGGCTTATGGTTCTTGGTACAGTGCATAAACTCTTTTTTTTTATATTTTTCTACTGTTCCTTTCTTTTCTACTCTGTAGTTTTTTTTTTATTATTTTGCCCATTTGTTATCATAAAATGTTGATTGATATTGTTACATAGACATCATTTTTTTGAGTAATTCTTGCCTACACTCATTTGATTTCTATTGTTTTTTGGTTTATAGTGCATCCTTTCATGTTAATGCACTAAGTGATTTCCATATGGTATGAGTAACTACCTTTTAATATTCAATATTATATAATAATAATAATAATAATAATAATAATAATAATAATAATAAACTTGGGCTTCCATAAAGATGATAGAAATTCATTGCTAAAGTAGGCAATCATAATGAATTTGAATTGATTAAGAAGGAAAATTGGTTGCACGAGAGTTAATTTTATGCATGTTAAAAAAGGAACCTTTTGCCAGCTTCTTATTCCATCTTGCATTGCAGGCCTTGAAGGTTTTTTCATGCCACAAAGCTTATTTTAAACGGTTGGTGAAGATTTTAGAGGCAGCATTAGCCAGATGTAGCAGTAGTTGTGAATTTTCAGTTCCTGCTGCTGTTGTGGATCGAACTCTCCAAAGTGATGGTATTCTACATGCAAGAGCTCTTTATAATCGGTAAGTTTTCAGTTATTTTATTTGATAATTTGTAGGATTTTATCCTTTCTTAATTCAATGTAATTGTAATGATTACATCTATCTATTTATATAGTTCGCCGGCAAGCATGTAGCAAAACACATTATTCAAATTTTGTCTGACCGCATTTTCTTACCCATAGTCAATGCATTATAATATTGAAAAAACCCTTATATTGAAAAGAGAGTTTCACTGATGATGTTTATATGTTATGCAAACATGCAGATTTCTTGCTTTGCCTCATCCAGGCTTGGCCTTTTTTAAGCACTGCATAGAGTTTGAGAAAAACTTAGCTTCTTTTGGAGATGATACTGCTTTGCAGAATGCTCGGAAGCTATATGAATCAGCTCTTCAAATCTATCGTGAAGATAGAAATCTCTGGAAAGATTACTATTCTATGGAGATGAAGGTATGCTTCCTGTTTTTGCTTCATTTTATTGTTTGACACATGCCACTTAGATATATATTTAGGAAGATTTAACTTACAATACCACTCAATTCTTACACATTTCACATATATAATGCTTAAACTTCAATTTTTACATACATGCCATCTTATTTTAAAAATGAAAAGGGTGTATTTCACTTTTTAAAAGTTGAAAAGATAGTTTTTTTTTAATGTGATCTGAAATATTTGGGTAGTATAAATATAAAATGTAAAATTTAGGTATTATATATATAAATACATAGGAATTGGGCATTATGACTTTAATGAGCTTATCTTTTCACTTAAATTTATTGTAGATGGGAACATCCGCAACAGCAAATGCTGCATATTGGCGTGCCCGAAAAGAATTGAAGGACACAACAGGGTTTTGTCCACCAACTTAATTTTGATGTTGGTTACACTTTCTTGTGGCACTCAATATTAGTTTTTTGATTAATTTGGTCATAATTTATGTTCTATTATTTTTTGTTTGGTTGGTTGTTGGAATTTGGAACTATTATTCCTGTACTGAAATTTTGACCCTTAGTCTACTTGGTTCACGAGGGAGGTGAAAGCAGATTATTGTTGCATTGTATGTTTTATTTATTGTTGCAGGTCAACACATGCGTATCGATTGAGTCATTTTATGTCTTATGTGGTTGGCGATTCCTTCTAGTTTTGTAATTGGAGATTGATGGAGGCATATTCTTCAGTTTGTTCATTGTTGTTTTTCTTTTTTGGGCATGGAAATAATATATTGATTGAATAAAAGGCTTAGTCCGATTGAAAGATTGATGCAATTTTTAATTTTTTGCTAGCATGTGAGGACGACAATGGTAAATGAACTTTGATGACAAGAAATTTTTTTTTTTTTTCAGAAGCTACATAATGAGAGGCAAAACTTTGAATGCCTCATTGTAAGCCCATAATTATGTGGGTTGGGTTAATCAATAAATTAAATGCTTCACCAAATTTAGAAGGTGCCAATCATAAAATCAACTCATCGTTCATCATTGTCATGTATAGTTAGAAGAAGTCCCTAGAGGTGATAGCTTGCATTTTTTTCCCTATGATAGTTAAAGAGCTTCAATTACTGTGGGAAAGTTGCAATCCTTGGCCATTTGATGCTAGATTTAAATTATAGATGTTCATATTTTTTTTAAAAATGTTGAGAACATTTATGGTGGGATTCGCTTGGCTCATAGCACTTGTTTCTCCTCCAGTCTTTTTTACATTGTCTTATTATTGTTTTACATTGGTGAGACTAAAATCAAATTATTCAATTGAGAAAATGACGATTGATTTATTTTGTCAAGAAAAGTTTTTGAGTTGAACTAAGATATTCATTCATAATGAAGTTGTCCAGGGTAGTCATCACTGTATGAAGATTTTGACAATATTTTTAAGAGCAGTCAATTCAAGAAATCACTAATCCTTTCTTAAAAAGTTATTCTATCCCAATCTAAACAACATTAAGAAGCATGTATTCCACCAAGTGAGATTCGCTACATGAATCCTTTTTTTATATATCTTTTGTCTCTTATTGAGTGTCATTTTCATTTAATTCTAATAGATTAAAATTATTTTTTATATAATATGCCCAATTCTTTTTAGGTGTACCTCTGCCTTTCTTAACATATGTCAAATATAAAACATCTGTTATCCTAACTGGATCATTAGATGATCAACGTTTAATGTGTCAAAATCATTTAAGATGGCTCTTACTAATTTTGCTAGTCATTGAAGCTATACCAACCCTATCATGGATATATTCATTTGGCATTTTGTCTCTAAGTGTCTAGCTACTCATTCACCTAAGCAATCTCATCTCAACAAAATTTAATTTTGTTTTATGCTTCTCTTTTAAAGGTCTACATTATGCATCATAGAGTATTGTAGGTCTCACCAACATCTTATAGAATATCTCTTGGGAGTTTAAATGACACTATTTTATCACACAATAGGCCCGATGCATACCTCCACTTCAACCAACTAACTTGAATTCTACTAATAACATCCCCATCTATATTACCATCACTTTGAACAATTGATCCAAGATATAAAAAATGTTTACACCTTTTGATAATTTGATCACCCATATTTACAACTCTCCTACTATAGCTAATACTAAAATAACATTCCATGTATTCAATTTTATATCTACTCAAATGAAAGCCTTTAGACTTCAATGTGGGCCTCCAAATAATTTATATCCTAGTCTAATCACTAAAACAAAAATCTATATTCAGTCTAATCACTAAAATAAAAATCTATATTAAATTTTTTAAGGAGGTAGGGTACCGTACGTTTGTGAGTATACATAACTCGGCAAAAAGACATTGTAATCAGAGAGAGAGAGAGAGAGAGAGAGAGAGAGAGATTAAAAACTTTTGAGAGAACCTTATAAAATATATTAATTTTTCAATCTCTCGTAAGCTATAAGGAAGCGACCCTTCAGAGGTTCCCTGAGTTATTAGGTTTTAGTGAGATATAGAAGGCAATCTTTAAAGTGGAAGGAAAGGAGGACCCCCATAGAAAAGGCCAAAAAAAAAAAAATATATTTATCCTTTTTGCTCCCATTTTTATATTTAAGGGTGGAAATTTGAAAAATAATTTAAGCAGTACATTTTGCGGTGTATGTTGTCTTTTTGAGAAGCCTTGGTGGAATTATTGTGATGTGGATGTAAGGTATTGTCGATTGATGTCAGATATTGCCAGTACGACAGTCACGCTTGGTATCTGGGTGAAAAGATAGAATATAAAATGTCGGGTGACACTTTTAATAGAGAATTGACGGATGCCCGTACTAGTAGAGATTATGACTTCCTCGGGTAGCTGCCATAGTGCGTTGGGTTAAATTAACCACTCGAGAGAAATGAGAGCTATCGGATTGGCAGACAAGCTCGATTCAACCACTTTAATAGGTAAGCTCAATTAAGTAAAAAAGATATTTAGCAAAAAATCATATATATTTGTATTTGTGTATACATTATTATATGCTCAACTTTTAATATAATAAATTGAGCTTACCGAATTTCAAATTTCATATATATAAGTGATTGCAATCAAATCAAGTCTTTTAGCCAAATTTTTAGCTACCTTTAGAATTCAGGTTGTTGTGAAGGAGATTATGAGATGTAACTATTTATATTTGGCTCTCTTTATAGATGTTGTGTCTGGGAGTTGAAGTAATCTGAATTATGATAATATTAAAGAATCACACTAGAAAAGTGTTTTTGCATGCATTCAAAATTAACTTTAAAGTGATTAATAATCATGCTGAGTATGAGATTATTGTAAAGACTATACACTCTGAAGTGGCTAATGTCACTTCAAAAGAATTGACTAATCATTGTTTTGTTTAAAAAGTAGTATAGAGAGAGAGAGAGATAATAGGAAATACATGAGGATAACAATTAGGCAATTGTGAAAGTTAGAGCTAAAAGGAGCATGCTAGTCAGGGAGTTTAAGAGATCGAGCGATAGAAAAGAAAGCGGGCTGACAAACAAAAGAGACAAAATGAGAGATTGAGAGAAGCAATGTTGTCTGATTTAGTGAATAGTAAGCAGCACAATAAATTTAGAACATACAAAGGAAGCATCATCTAGAATTATGCCAAGCATAAGCATGTTTAAGACTTCTCTTCTTCTTTTAAAAATTTTATATTTCAAGAAATGAATTTTATAGAATTCAAATGCTGAAAGAAATGCATAATAAAATAACATGGAAGCAATTTGCATATCTCTTTCTCAGGGAAATCTGAATAAATATCAACGTGGCCAAAAGTTGAAGAAGTGCATGAGCTTCTAATGAGTTGCCACTACTTGCATAAATGTCAAGGCTATCTAACTTTGGCTTCCAATAGTCAGCAACTGCCTTTGCTCGCTCTTTAATTTCATCCGTGAGCTTCTGCTCGTTAGAAAGCGTCTCAGAATTCATTATTAAAGAACTTAGAGATTCCATCAGCTTGAGGTAAGTTCTGGCATCCTTCTTTCCATCTGATCCTATAATTTCTCCTGAATAGAAGTTCTTCAAGGAATCCAACACCAGGCTAAATGGATTACTTGCAGCTTTTAACGAAATTGGGATCTCTTCACGAATGGAGGCAAGATTCTTTCGATTGTCCGAAGTTTACTTGTGAAGCTGTTCTATATCTATCTTCTCACACAATTACGCCAGCAGTGAATGAGGTTTTTCATCTAAGTAATTACTTTCCACAGTTGCTTCATCATATAAGTCAGATTTTTCAGATTTAATAACTGTAATATCTGATCCATCTTCAACACTGCTCTTTGGAGAACTATTAGTTGGAGTAAAATCAACTAATGCTGGTGGATAGTTCTGATATTTTTTCAAATAAGGTAGACAGAGCAGCATCTCGTTTCTCTTGCAGCCTTTCTAGTGAGGCTTGTTCCTTGGATACAACACAGCTTCTCTCCTTTCTAGCATTTTTTCAGTCTCTGTTACTTTACTCAAATAGTCGTTTTCCTTGCTTTCCAACTCATCCCATCTGTTTTTTAGCGACTGTTCAAGCCCATGAAAATGTTGTTCCAGCTCCTTCCATTTCAAATTCAAAGTAATAGTACCATGGCTTTCCAGTTCAGCAAATACTTTCTTAAGTTGTTGTAACTTCGAGGTCG
The DNA here is from genome assembly GCA_003013225.1 of Phalaenopsis aphrodite. Classification (NCBI taxonomy): domain Eukaryota; kingdom Viridiplantae; phylum Streptophyta; class Magnoliopsida; order Asparagales; family Orchidaceae; genus Phalaenopsis; species Phalaenopsis aphrodite. The sequence goes on along the minus strand of NEWO01000021.1, from coordinate 2,351,866 downwards.
TTGAATCAATTAGTGAAGTAACGAATTGTGTGTCAGCCGTTAAATTATGCCTGAGCTTCGAGAGAGGATTCCAGCCGTGGGAAATTAGGGGAACAGAAGAGCAGGAGCGACCCGACAACATCATTGAAATGGAGATGAGAGCTAACGGAGATATATATATATATATATATATATATATATATATATATATATATATATATATATATATATATATATATATATATATATAGAATTGTAATCATTTAACGTTAGAAATATGTAATACTTATAGTTGCATGCCTGAAGATTTGCAGTGATAGTTTGATTATTGAATGTTTTAGTATTGCACGAAGATCTAACGCACACATAGATAAAAAAATAACATGAGACACCAAAATTTTTTACGTAGAGAAGCCCTAGAAAGTGAATAAACCATGGGACATAGCCTAGTTAAAATAATACACTAAGTAATTAAAGAACATATTTATGCTCTTCTCCTGAATTAAAAAATATAGAATTAGGTTTTTATTCATTGCTATAAATTTTAAATAAATTCTCTTACTCAATTATATATTCAAAATTTTATTTTCCTAATTTAACTTCATATAAATGATCATTTTTCTTTAAATTAACATCAAATTTATTTGAAACACATTTGAGAACAAATAAATTTCAAGTTTTTAGAAAATTTTTCATCCCTCCCACAAATTTAAATTTTTAATAGAATAAAACATTTTAGCATCATATATAAATATTGACAGAAATGAAAACTAAAAATAACATGCTTGTAGGAATTTTTATATCCTCAATATGCAAGTACAAAAATTATAAACATGAGTGAAATTTAAATTGATCAAAATTTAATTTACTTAACATATATAAGTTCATTGGACTTATATTGCAATTATGTATGTTTTTTAGTGTGTTTGTTTGCTTTGATGTTATACTCCACTTATATTGCAATTATGTATCAAAATTTAATTTACCAATCAGATCTTCTATAGCTCCACCCGGACTTTTAAAACAACGCTAAGGAATCAACTTCCTCGATTGTTGTGCATCACTGTATCGACCTTGAGCACTAGCACTAACAAACTTGCTTGAATCGAATTGGGACTTTCCCTTGCTCCTCTTTTTTATTTGTGTTATTTCTAAAAAAAAATATAAAATTCACAATAAATTCCAAATTCAACTCTAAATCACTAAACTTAACTCCTAAAAGCTTAAACTACCAAATCTATGTATTTTCCATAAATTTTTCTCAAATTTTTACCATGAATAGTGATTTTTGGGTAGCTCAAGAATGTGCTCAAAACACATGGTGAAAATAAAAAAAATTTACATAGAAGTGAAGCTCTTACCTCAAGGATATCAAATCTAGTAATTTTTGCTCCAAACCACCATAAAATCTCCAAAATAGGTGTGCCCTAACTTCAAAATCGCGAAAACCCGAGGAAGAAGATGAAGGCAAGGTGCGAAAATGGTGATTTCAGACAGATTTGACACTTTAAACTGTTTGCGAACCAGTTTACGAGAACTGACACTTAAGCACGAATGGTTCGGCTCTTAGGCGCCCATCTCTCGGTTTATGCAGCGCTTAAGCGGGGGGTCTTGGCGCTTAGGCGCTAGTGCACAAATTTTTATTTTTTCGATTTAAGTGAAATGCACTCTTAGCCTAAGTCAACCAACCCTATATGATCCCATAACTCTTTAATAACTATTTTCTTCCCTTTCAACTTTCCTCCCACTCAAGATTCACCAATCATAACTAATTTGATTCAACGCTAAATAACACGAAATTTTACACAAACAAACTCTTATATTCATTTACAAATGATTATAAACATTTTTAATTCATAGATTCTCCATCCAAATAGTTTTGAATGAGAAAATTCCTAAACACAATCACTAGACAATCATCACATTTATAACATACTAAACATACTTAACATTGACAATTAAACACTAAACACATAAACACAAAACCACGAACTTAATTCCATTCTCCATTCGGTGGAACGAATCCTGGCCTATCATTAGTCTCTCCTTCAACATTTGGAATGTAAATCTGAAAGAATGGACAATGGTTAATAACTCTAGTTGAATCTTCTTTAATCCATTTTGATCTTCAAATATATAGTCTTGCCCGCTTCTTTTATAAAACTGGTATGACTAAACTCCATCTTAAGTTGTCATCCCATATGATCCAGCTGTGTGTGAACTTCCATCACTTTTGCTTTATTTGAGGCCACACCAACCTCAATTTTAGGGATTTTTTCTGTTATCCCTTCGATACTAATGGCTAGGAAACTGTTATATAGCTTTTGGGCACTTTGATAAACTTTTTTCTCATTGCTTCCTCCTTTTTCTTCAAATCACTCTCTCAAGATGACAATTTTCCAAAACTCTCTTTTCACTTAGGATTTAGGGTTAGAATTGAATTGTGGTAAAAATTCTTACATAACCCTTCTATTTATAGGCTCTAAACTCTCCTATAACTCCTAGGCACGTCTTATAACTGCTCTCCAATGTTAAAGTCAACCAAATCTCGGTTAAAACTTCTAGAAACTGAAATTTGCACATGGTTTTTAACTGTCGCGCTTAAGTGCAAAATTTGCACTGGCGGAGCGGCGACAGTTACTTGGATGGATGATGGCTGTTGGATGTGGATTGGCTCTCTCCTTTGATGATTTAAGTCTTCTAGAAGTTGCCTCCTTTCAAGAGTCAATTGAATGAATTTTCGTGTATGAGTTATTTCCCACATTTTTACCAAGGGTTGCTTCAAACACATCTTTAAAAAATCGTCTAAATTCAATGAATCATCGAATAACTACTTTTGGCGCTTAAGCGTTAGGGTACCTGACACTTAGGCACGGCTTTCTCTGTATAACTGACAAGCAAATGCCAGTCTTGGGCGCTTAAGCGTCTCAATTCATTTTTGCACTTTCATTTTTGCTCCAAATTTAACACTTTTTCACTCCTTTTACCATTTTCATCCATTTGATTGTACCTGAAAGAAAAAACACACAAATACCTTTCATTAAAGCACAATATCTCAAAAATAGATATAAAAATGTGTATAAAAATATATATATTTTAGATGTATCAGTCGCTAGACTTGTCATACGTTGTCTCGCTGAAGATTCCTGGACAGTGTTAACCTTTTATGGATAAAGTCAAATGAAATCCATCAAAGATGTTAAACCCATCCTAATTTTTCCTGTCAGAGAAGCTTAACGATGTTAACTTATTATAAACAAAGTCGAATGAAATCCACAAAAGATGTTAGACCCATACAGGGTTGTCTCACCAGAGATGTTTGGCAGCTATCTTAGGTTTTTTGTTGGAGCATCTGCTTGACAACCGTAACTTGTATTAGAATAGGTCAAAATGAAATCTACTAAAGATTTTTGACATATCCCAGGCTGTTAGTTGGAGCGTCTTCTCGATGGTCATAACCTATATTAGAAGAGTTCGAATGAAGTCCCCCTAAAACTGATTTATTCAGACTCGTATTGTTCTTTTGATTCTTATTCTAGCTTGGCTAGCCTTCATCCTTTGTTCGAAAGTTGGGTGTATAGCGTCTCTTGGTCTTCTATAAGCGTAAACTTCTTTTTTTGTATTTCTTTCTTTCTGTACCATTGAATCTTCTCAAAATTCATGTTAGTGTATTCTTGATGTACATACTTTAGTTTCATAAATTTCTTACATTTAAAGAGCGACAGTGCAAAAAAAATGAGATAACTAAATAAAAAATAGACAATATTTACTTTGTAATCATAACTTCAATAATTGAACTACTTGAATTTTCGTGCCCATAATTCTTATAAATAAGGCATGACATGACTCTTTTGTTATTTTATATATGCTTTGTGTTTAGTTTTGAAAGAGCAGGAAAATGATGATTGCCGCCTTTAGGAAGCCAGTGGTGTGATACCGCCCAGTAGGTGAGAGGAAGATGAAGAAGAAAGTTGGCGTCAAGGAGAGGAAACCAAATGAGTTGGTGGGCCAAGTAAGGTCGTTTGACTCATTTCACAGTTCTAGGTAGAAGAAAAATTAAGTGGATGATGAGGGTAGGTTGGGCCGCCCGAGTGTTAGTCCGTCGGTTCTATCTTTGATCGTGGCTTGAGACTTGCTGGCTAAACATACCTCTCAGGAAGCCACTAGTGCTCTACCTTTGTATGGGGTGCATGATACTGTTGGTGCACTGCCATCGCTTATGATGCAAGAAGTTACAAGTGCATTGTCGCTACTTAGTGAGAGTGGTGTGTTGATTGCATGGACTAAATTGGATTGACTCCTTAGTATAAGGAGCCTTGTTCTTGCTTGTTAGGTTCAAATTTCTCCTCTATTCACTCATATTGTCTTTTGATGCAGTCGAGCTAATACCAGTCGATGACTCGCCTTCAACAAATGTTGGTTAGGACCTGACTGTGGCACCAGTGGTAGCCCACGTGTTGGCTGGGAGCAAGAGTGGTAGGGTTGACTGCCCGTGTGGTTCCCGCTAGGCCCACAGGGAAGTAACCAATGAATGCCAAATGTTCCCTAAGTCCTTTGCTCACTGGTTGGATTAAATAGAGAGATCCTTCGCCCAAGCGGCAGGGATTCAACGAGAAGAGGATATGCACGAGATGTTGGCTTGTGTGGAGAAAATGAAGAGGTTGGAGAAGGAGATGGTCGCTCTTCATTTTAACCTTTCGGGCATCGATGATTTATGCCTCATGCTTCAGGCTCAATCTAAGACATATCAAATGAACCAGTTCAAGTTTGGGAGCAATGTTTTGTATAAGAGTTTGCTTCGACTAGCCATGTTTTGGCCAAAAGGCCAAAAGCGCCAGACGGTCCTCTTCTCAAATATTTCCTTTTGGATTTATTTTTTGAATGTAATTTGTAATGCTTAATTTTGGAATTAAATTTTTTTTTTTCGAATCACGTGTTGATGTGATGTTTTGTATCAACATATTTTTTTAAATTACTATATGATTTCATTTTTATGCTTGTATGACAGTTCAACAATTCCTATCTTCTGCTCTCTCGCTCTTCTTTCTCAGAACTTTCTATTTTTTTTTCACTCCGTACTTAGATTTGATGGTTCTGAAGTTTGCTCCAAATAATTTTGATTCGATCATTACGTTGTAGTGATTAACCATGACACCAGAGGGGTGGCCTGGTTAGAAGATACTTGAGTCTTTTATCTTGATATCAAGCTCCGAACTATTGTAGGAAACCTGGGCGATATGCTTGCTCTAGAATGACTAATTTTTTTATCGAGATCAGTTCAGGCGTGGTTTGAGGATGCCATTCTTCCATGAGCTATGAAAAATCTTCAGTCATTACAATGTCATCCCTAATTAGATCATGTTGAACTCCATCACCGTCATTATCACATACATTATCTTCTATCATTGAGCTAGGACGCGATGGCCGAAAGAGCTCTTCACTTACATGTTTTCTTTTTGGGTTGGCTTAGAGAGCTACATATATTTCTCATCAGTTGGAAGGTCTCAATTGCTGGGCGTGAAAAACAAGGAAAAGGATTGGAGGCTGCGTTTCTTCCTCGAGTTGGGACATCCAGAACGTCCCAATAAGGGATGTGATCAAGAAGAAGAAGTTGGTGTCAGACCGATTTTGAAATGAAGAAGTAGAGATAGAAGGAAGGTGATTGTCTGTAATCCATTATTTTGGCCCATGATCGTTAATTGAGTACTAAATTCGGGGAAGTACGATCCAATGACATCAAAGCTTTGGGAGGCTTTGGATGACAAGAAGTTTAAACGAGAGGCGGAGGCTATGGCTCTTGCCACCAAGAAGAATACCCGATGAAAACGCGCCTATCCCAAGGCTGTAGTGATGTAGGTTAAGAAGGAGTTGATCGCTCTAGTGCACTACACACAAGTCAGTTGGAAAAGGGTGGCGTCGAGGGAGAGGCCATGGAAGAAAGGCCTGAAGTAGGGCTAATGACTTTCTGATCGGCTGTTACCAATTTCATTGTGTTGTCAGCGAAGGACTAAACCAGTCAGCCTTCTCCAACCATTCTGCTAGCGCTCGAGTCCTAGCCAAAGCCCTAACCGACTACTCGAGAGAAAGAAATGTGCCACTGAAAGGGCAAGGCTCTAGTTAGTAGCTTAAATACTTTGCCTTCTCCACCTGTCAGAAAGAAACATTAGGGTTCTTTTCTTGCATGATTCCCTTTGCAGAGGGAGAGGGCAAATGTGTTCACAATCGCTGGCAACTGGTTCACCCTCATCAACATGAAGAGGGATTGGTATTCAAATTCCTCCATTTTGACTATGTATGCCTTAATGATCAGACATATTCGGTGGTCTCACAATTTTGAGGAGTAATTTTGTGAGCGGAGAATTGTGCCTGTGTTAGGCAGTCAACCGATACTATTTAATGACCATTGAGGCGTCACATTTTCAATGGACGCTAAGAAGTGAGCAGTTGCAACTGAAAAGAGGGCGAAGAAAGTTGAAGCTGGGAAACTCAATTTGTAAGATTTGTTCTCAGTTTCCTAAGAGGAAACCAATCTATGAGGGACAAGTTGGCAACAATTAAGATAGAAGAAAAGTTCTTCGATGCATTTCAATGCATTAGTGATCCTCATTAAGAATATGATCGACTTGAATAAGGTTGTGGTCTTTAAGATCAATCTAACCTTTTGTAGGATTCTAATACAGAAAATTTAAACCTATATGGGGACTTGGCCTTAGAGATTCACCAAGGGAATGCATTTTATGGTTGACGGGGTGCTTCAACACTGTCAAAGTAATGTGAATCTCCTCTATTAAAACCTAAAGGGACCCTTCAGCCAGTTTACGTGAACCCTTCCTTTCGGGGATGCTACTCCCTTCTTGAAGCTAATGCCTCTCGAATGCCATCCAATATCTAATCTTTTAGCTCCTGGATTTGCTGGTTCATGAACTATTTGGTCACTCAATGTTACAGGTGTCTCTATGATGATTTTTTTCTCCAATGGTTAAAGAATAAGAATTGAGGGGAAGAGAGGGGAGAGAGGGAGACAGAGAAAGAAAGATAGAGAGATGAACAATGAAATGTCTAGTTTAGTATTCCTTTCACAAAAGAAAATTTGATCATCTCTGTATTTATAGAGGAAAGGGTACAATATGTGATATTACTTTTATGTCCCTGCTTTAATCGGTCCCGTTACATGATATTCTATGTATTTCACATGTATGAGCCTATTGCTTGACAGTCCTATGGCTCGGTAGGCTAATCTAGCACTACTTCGGCTCAGTAAGGCCGATCCATTTGGCTAGGTTGAGTCGGTACAACCGGTCGGCTGAACTTGATCAGCTTTTGGTCAGTAGGAATGACTTTGGTCATCTTGATTTTTCTGATTGGTTGTCTAGTTTGACTACTGACCTTGAGTTCTTGTTCGAAAAATGTGACTAGACTATCGAGCAGAGGGTGAATCATCATAACCAAATAGACAACTCATTCCTTAACAAGAGAGTTCTTCAGGATAAATGTGAGAATGTTGCATTACCAATTCCTTATCTTGATGAGGAACTTAGGGGACATTTGTGGGACGACTAATGATGTCAAGAAACTTGATCCTCTCATTAGGCCAAATTTACCGAGAAGTTGGTCGATGCATTCTCTCGGCTTTAGCTTAGATGCTTATCCATCTTGTTCTAGTTTGATTGGTTCGGACTCAAATCGTTCTTTTGATCCTTCTTCTGGCCAGGCTAATCTTCATACTTTGTCGAAAGTTAGGAACATATGTTTTCTCAGCCTCATGCAGTGAGCCCTCCTTTATCGCACTTCTTTTCGTTGACTCAAATTCTTGATGTGTACATATAATAGTTTTTAAATAATTGTATAAACTATCATTAATAAGACTTATTTTATTGATGTGGAATATAATGATGTTATCATTATTATTGTAATTAACCTCATTCCAAATATTATTAATTGAAACCATGCTTGTTATCTTCTTCATTCACTTATCTATGTTGTTTGACTTGTGAAATTGAACTTGCATAAATCTTTTATTGAGAGAGAAAAGGTTGGGAGATAATAATTTTTTTGAAATTTCCATATCATTTATATAAATTATAATTGATAATGCAGCATTATAAATAAATAAATAAGTAAATAAATAAATAAATAAATAAATAAATGGAATGTGTATATAACATCTATTTTATTTAAAGGGTGTGTGAATATCATTAATGTATGTTTTCTTGACGCAATAACTTAGAATCATTAGAGCCAAATAAAGAACTTGCATGCTTTTTCAAATCTCTGGACCGAATCAATCCAATTAAATCTCTCGTTGTTTTAACACCAAAATTGTAGCGCTTTAGTGCTTATATTGATGTCAAC